>JAFLHD010008897.1:0-11979 GCA_018856295.1 Blastosporella zonata | reverse complement strand
TTACAACCCTATAGTGCACAATGACCGATGACTGTGAATCAAGAACACGTTGCTTCTGAGGTGTAGGAAGACAAATATGGTCAAGGCGTTGTTGTGGACGCGCTTGTTTTGCACGTGCACGTGATCTTCTGGTGACCGTCTCTCGTCCTCCTTGTCGTCCGTCCTTGACCGCCCGGTGTTGCTGCTCACGATGACCATTACACCGTCTCAGAGTGCTGCAATATTGGAGATAATAAACTCCATCTTCGCAGTGACAGGGAAGGGAAAGCGCCAGCTTGCAGCCATGTTTCTCGAGTTGGTGGATAGAACGACATGGCCAGAATATTATGAGGTTCGTGTCAACCGATTTCGCGTAGTAAATTGCTGAAGTAGTTGTATCAGATAATACCGGAGCCTCGATGTCTAAACACGATCAAAACCGGGGTGGAAAAGGGCAGATATAAAGACGCAACGGACGTCTACACGGATCTGTCGCTGGTCTTCTGGAATGCCTTGTTTTACAATGAGCCAACGAGTCAGATTGGCATTGACGCGAAGCACTTGAAAGTAAGCTTTTCAGGTCCATGTCCATTAGTTCGACGTCGCTTATTTCATTTGACCCGCAGACTTTGTTAGAGACCGAGTGGAAAAAGAAGTCGATTTTACCAACCACACGAACTTCACCACCTCCATCATCTGCACAGAAAGTTCATAAAACCGTGGAAGAGGAAGAGTCATCTGTTGCGTCCACATCATCATCGGTGCCCACCCCAGCAATAGTTCCTCCTCCCCCAGCACCAGTACCAACCCTGGCGCCTCGCGTGGTAACGCCTGCGCCCCGGCGTACGCCAGCTCCAACACCGATTGCAAGCACAAGTCATGTTACACACTCTAAACATGTCCCTATTCGCCCCCGGTCACAACTTTCGCCAGAAATGGACGTCGACATCATGTCGGAGGACGGACTTGGAAATGATGTGCCGGTGGCAATCCATCGCGACCATGAGAGCGAAGAAATTGTCAAGCAGCTTGAGAAAGGTCTTCCGAGATGGCCTGGGCTGGGTGAAGAGGGGTGGTCAGACAGTGTCAGCCAGGTGAGTTTGTGCGCGGTCTTCTTTGATAGTAATAAACTCATTATGTACAGCAACGCCTATTCGAGGTTTTGCATGCTGTAAAGAACTTCAAGGATGTCATGTGCGAATAAGTGTCTTGGTCGGGATGTCTTTCTTTCTAAATTGCTTTCCCAGTGGAAACAGACCTGCGGCAGTCCTCGAAGCGGTACCAGACGACTCCACGGTTCCATATCTGTCATACACTGTGAGCATGTTTCATGTCTTCTAAGAAGTATGTGACCCAACATTGCCCATAGTCACCTCTCTCCTTGAAGGCAATCGAAGTAAGTTATAGATCTCCGTGTTTCGAGCTTCTAGCGAGGTTCTTACACACAAAGTCAGAATCGTCTCCGTTCCAAGAGTTACCAAACATCGAAAGAATTCGATCAAGAAATGGCCCGCCTCTTCGAGAAAGCTCGCCGTTATCATAAAGCAAATCTCGAATCCTATGGCCGTATTCTGCTCCTCCAAGTACGCTGCGGACTTAATGCGAAGGATCAATCACCATCTTACTCATCTTCTTATCCCAGAGGTTCTATCAAGCCCTGTTGTCTGCCGATCCACCCGCTGGGCTGCCATATCACACCACCACCAATTTCGCAGCATCTCGTGCTGGTCCTGGGAATGTCAAACCCGTTCACGGCGGGGACGCACCGGGCGTGGCAGGCGTTACGACACACCGAGTTCTGACTAAGGACCGAACATTCGTCGACGAAGTCCACTACAAGGGCTGGAGTCTCAAGCTCGGCGATTGGGTGCACCTCAGCAATCCCGATGACCCCAGTCGCCCCATCGTCGCCCAGGTATTTAGATGCTGGGTTACCAACGATTTGTAAGTTTATTTATGTCTACGATCTGGGAACAGATCGATTGACGCTCGTGTATCTCTGTAGTTCCAAAAAGGGCCAACCGGGCCTGACGGTGTCTTGGTACTATCGGCCAGAGCAGGTCAGTTGTCCATCTTTCTATTTATTCACTTGCCAGGTAGTGCATGGAAGCTGACGGCAACATCAGACGTTTCATCCATCGAACAGGATGTTCTTCGAAGGCGAGGTTTTCAAGACAAGTAAGTCTAAATGCAATACACAGTTCACAAGGAACGTGTTCTAACTGGTCCCACAAAAGGTCATTTCGCCGATCACCCTCTGGAAGATATCATTGAGAAAATAGCATGTCAGTTTACCGCGCGGCACGTCCGGGGGCGGCCTCGCCCGCCTTTCTGGTACCTCGGCTTCCCTCTATACGTTTGCGACTCCCGATACAACGACCGGGATCGCGTCTTCGTCAAAATTAAGAATTGGAACTCATGTGTCCCGGAGGAAGTTCGGAAAAGCACAGAGTTCATGCCGATATATCCGTTCGAGCGGCCTATTCTTCCGAGCCAATTCCCCAGTCCCTTCCTCGGGCGGGGCGTGAAGGGTCCCGGCGGGGTTGTGGCAGCTGCCCCCGAAACGTCCGAGCACGCCGTGGGTGACAACCAGGTCGTGCAACCTGCAACAACGAATGGTCGAACTCTCAGAACGAGGAAAACTGTGGGAGACGATCAGGGAGGCGGTGCACGGGGCTATGCAGGTACAGGTGTAGGAGGACAAAACATGCCTTCTACGAATGTATCACACCACCAACAATCGTCGCAGGCTGCACGTCCACCTGGCCCCGATCGATCAGTACTCACAGCCGCAGGGGCTCTAGCTGCAGGTGCTCACACTGAGAAACTGCCTGTTGAAACCGGTGCGTCTGCTTTTTGCCCCATTACGCCACGCATAAAGTACATGATAGCTGATGCGATCCGCGCCTTCCCGTTCGCTTATTCGTAGCTAAACATTTCGATCGTGATCCGGTCACGAATGAAGTCCTTTGGTTCCCGGCACCACCGGTCGACATTGCACGACACACAAAACCGAAATATAGCCTGGCGTATCTTCATTTCTTGGCGTCCAAACGGAAGCGAGAGCTGGCGGGATCCCGGGATGATGTTGACCCGACAAGATCACCCTCGAAGCGCGGGCGTCTCGATGAACCGACTACTGTGACAGAGAGGCTGGTATCCATCCTGAGGGAGACCAATTTCGATGTCTAGGTTATTTCTGACGGACTATTCTTGTTTCGGTGCTCACAGCCTTGACGGTTGTGGGCGACTGGGTTCGCCCCCTTCTTTTCTTTGCCTCATCCAAAGGCGAAGTACTCTAGCTTCATTCTTATTATTCGGTCTACGAGTGGGGCCTCCTATAATCGACAATTTTCCATCTTTCGCTCGCGATGATAGTGCTGCTTAGTAGGTCCACCCTCACCAGCGCTCGCCGAATCGGGAGATACCGTGTGTGGCATATGGCTTCGAATTCCATCCAATCAATGCAATGGTGTCCATATGACTCACTCTAGACAGTTCGGTACACCAGCTGTACACTGAAACATGTTTTTTTTCCACTGCATCTTTTTGACTTGTGGGCTCACATTCTCACCTATACGGACACACAAGATACACACCATCTTTCGAGAATAAATGATGGGCACACTTCTTGATATGATAAATGTCTCCTAGCGATATTCAACGCTTAACGTGCGAGTGAAATTTACATGGAGGACCCAGCCCATCGTATTGGCGCCGCTGCAGCTTTCGGCAATCTTTCAATTCCCCCTTCCTCACTCCTTAAATTTCATTCTCCTTCAGTGTCAATGAGCGCCCGTCTGTCTTATTTGTCTTCGTTCCACGCGTTCACGTTGCTCGTGGCTGTTTTATATACTGGTGACCAACAGGAACGAACAAAACAACATACATGTGGTTGATGATACATAGATCGGCCCTCCGGGTCGCTCGGAGTTTGCTTAACCCCAAATGTTCTGTTCGCCCGATTTCACCTCTTTATAATCTATGATGCAGGCCTTCGCACGCTGGTTGTCTCTTTTTCCCGCCCGCCCATCATTGTCCTGTCGGTCTGCTGGTCCTGCACGCCTTGAAGAGTTTTTATTTCTCTTTTGACGAACTCACGACTGTTATGATCTTTGCTCCTCTCTTTTTTGTGGTTTCTGCCACTCTGGCATCTGCCCGACCACCCTCGTCGTTGGAGGCGCGCGCTTTCACAGGCCCGCCGTGCAACTCGTCTTTCGAATGGACCGATAATACTCAGAACATATCTCCCTGCGACCTGGCTGCTGAGGTGTATGGATCGTGTGCGGGATCTTGTGAGCTGTATTCCTGAATGCGTGAACGAACGTAATGCTCAATCCTTCATCACAAGCCTGGAACATACCTCCTTTAAGTCTTGGAAATGGGTATAATTCACTTCCAAACAACTCTGTCAACCAGTGCAGCTGGTGAGCCGCTTTCTTTTGGTTCATGATCCAGAAATTGATTATTTTCTCATCTCAAAGTTCATGGGCAGCGTACAATTTGATATCTGCTTGCACTGTATGTCAAGGACAGGAACAGAGTGTACGCACGTGAGCTATTCATGTCCTTTTACTGTTCTTGCTCTGATCAATAGAACAGTTGGCCGTCCTACGCAACAAACTGTTCGGGTTTTACATCAGATACGTCAGTCGCGATCGGGGTTCTTCTGTGGTAATGCTGTCTAATCCACACCCCAGATATTTCCCGTCCACTCAAGCACTACCTGACGGTACAGCTATTCCTTACTATGCTGTGACGAATCGTGAGTGTGCCTTGTGTCTTTCATCTTTGCAGTACATTCTCATGCGTTCTACAGCCACTACCTGGAGTGAACAAAGGTTCAGCCTTGAGCAAGCTCGGGCAATACATGATCAGGGTAAGTACTTCGGTTCATGGAAGTTCTAGTGCGCAGTCGCTCATATCTGGCATCCAAAAAAGGCCACCAAGATGTGGTCCAGCCACCCCCATCGACTCACAAGAAGACCAACGCAGGGCCCATAGCCGGTGGTGTCATTGGAGGCATTGCTGTCATACTCATAGGAGGGGGTATAGCGTTCTTCCTGTACCGCAAGACGCAGAAGCAGAGAGAGAAGCCCGTGAAATTGACTCATATCGACGATGACGGACGTGGCCACGCAAGGACGACGTCTGACCTGTCCCAAAAGTCGAATGGCAAGTCGAATGGCGTAGGGATCGGGTACGGGTATAACCAGATGGACCGAAGCTTCATCACGTCTCCGAGTTCGCAGGCGCCGCTGAGCCCAACGTCTGGGACCATGCTTACGCATGACGCGATGAGTGTGAACTCGCTCTCTTACTTCGGGTCCGTTAACCACTCGGTCGCGCCATATGGACCTACCTCGCCGTCACCCGCCGCCACCCGCCCACTCTCGCCATTCTTCACATCCCCCCCGTCTCATATTGGAATGAATCGCGAAGACATCATTGTACCATTCACCTTGCCTCCCTCCTCCGAAGGCGTCTCCCACCAAAGCTCTCACGTAAACCTCGCGGACAGGAAGCGAGCCGATGGCGCGATCGTTCCGATTTATGACTCGCCGAACTCCTTACCAAGCCACGTCGGCCCTACAGCTGGTTCTTCGATCGGCGACAGCCCCGCTAGAACTCGCGTTAACCCACCGGCCTACAGCGCCGTTGATGGAGTCTCGATCGCACCAGCTCGCCAGATGCATTCAAAGAAGGGATCAGGCGATACGACGTACACGATCGACTCCATGACAAGTGGTGGGGTGACTTCCGTCGCGCATGCGAATCACCAACATCAACCCAGTGGAGGCAGTATCTCTGCGATCGACGATGTCATTGGGCAGATGGGCTTTGGACAGGGACAAGAGAGCGTGAGCGGTAGTGGCAGTGGGGGCACACTCTTGACTGGTCAGAGCCGCCAGTTCGTGAAGCCGTTCAGACCAGTACTCGGCAACCCCGACCCATGATCGTCTCGAGCTCCTTGTACTATAGACTCAGCGTGGACTTGGATCTTTCTTTTCTTATGTATGCTGTAGCCAGATTTTCTACATTATGTATTATGGCAGGCTGCTTGTAGTTTTAAGGAAAATCAACAATGAATTGATTTCTGGGTAATCTAATCACGTTGGCGGCGGCCCGCCGCAACTGAAAGAAGTCAGTGATGGCACTCCAAATTGCCACACTAGGGGGTATGTACATAGTTCGGCCTTTGCATGTTAGGTAATCCACAGCAAACCTCGGGTACGAAAGCAGAGGTTACCTGATATGAAACTCGCAGCAGCCACTGAAACTTCAACAAAGCACACAAAGCACACAAATCGCTCATTCCATTCAAGACGAATCACACAATTCTTCACCGGCAAGGACGATCAATTCAGATTAACTATGTATACGTATATGTAACTAACCTACAAAGCAACATTTCATCGAGAGCGAGAAAAGAAAGACGTGGTCCCCAAACATCCTAGACGCACCCCAACCCCAGGGGAAGGGAAGGGATAATCCAGAAGTCACGAACGACCAATCAGGAGGGAAGCAGTATGTAGCGCTAGTAATCGTAAAGGTATGGGTATCAACGAGGAACGCTTGGGCCAAGAAAACGCGAAGCAGAGGAAGGAAAGGGCGATTATGTGTTATGTATCATATGTAATATGTGTGGTGGAGGTCATCAGGGGTCGTCATCGATAAGAGGAATGAATATGTGAGGCAGGGTACTCGCGGTGATTAGTGATGGGAAGGATGGTGCTGTGGGATTGTGGTGATGCATATGGTATGCGGGGGTGGTGATACAAATCCAATGGATGCAAAAACGGGGGGTATATCACACTCAGACAGACTGTCGATGTGCTGATGTGGACTCCAAGGTGTCCGCCCTTTCGAAGGGTTGTCTTGTGCTGGTGTTGGGGTATATCATATACAGCGAGCGAAGAGCCTATACTCATAGCCCAGTGACGGCGCCCCCGCCCATGGAGCTGACGCCTTTGAGCACGTCCACGCTCGCACCCTTGATAGCATCCTTAATCGCAGGCAGCGAGAAGGATGGGCGACGCGTCTTGGGTGGCGGGCTCATCGTCGGCGAGCGCGGGGACTTGGGCTGGGGCAGTGATGCAGACATCTTGCGGCCTCTGGACTCGACTGGGGAGGTGGAGACATCAATGGGTGTAGGTACAGCCGGTGGGGACGGCAACGGGTTGACAGGGATACTGGTGGCGCGTACGTGCGACTGTGTGGTGATGGTCAGGTTTGGCTTGGGTGAGCTTGGCTTGGGTGATGTCCCTGTTTCTGGGGAGGTGGAGCGCGTGGGTTCGGGAGCGAGGGAAGGGACGAAGGTGAGGGTATCAGGAATGGTCAGCGAGAGTCCGGAGGGCTGAAGGGTTGTGCTGGAGGATTTCCTGCTGAGAGACTTGACAAGAACCTCGTCGGATGCGGATTTGAGGCCGTTGCCCGGAGGAGTGAGGCATGAGGTTGATGCGTTGGGGCTGGGCAGGACAGATGAGGCTGGAGAAGCGTTTGGGGAGCGCCGGGGTGAGGGAAGGGGGAAAAGCTGGTCCTCGTCCTCTTCCTGGATAGGCGAAGACTTGATACGGCGCGGTGGAACATCAATCTCAGATGTAGCAGAGATGGAAGAAGAGGTAGATGATATAGAGGTGTCCTTCTCCGGTGCGCGGTATGCGAGAGAGTATGATGGAGCGGCATAACCAGTCGGAGTGTGGAACACCGGGCTGGATCGCGGAGACGATGATCTGAAACGCATCAGGTCCTCCTCGGTGAACTCTTGGGACTTGCGTCGCTTGTCCACTTCATCAACTGTAAGCGCAAACGGCGATGACTTGTACCGCGTGCCAGGTGACAGGTCCGCCTGGTCAGCAAAGCCCCCCGGATGGTGCACAGATACAGGATGGGCAGCATCGATGCCAAAGCCATTGTCCAAGCTGGCACTTCTACGCCTTCTGGCACCCCTTGAGAATTTCTCTTGCCACTCATCGCCTTCTTTGAAGGACTCTTCGGTGACAGTTACACAGTCCGCACAGCATTGTCGAAGTGGTACCGTGAGGGCGTCCTGCTTGGGAATACTGCACGTAGTCAAAGGAAGAGAAGTCCTGCGCATGGGCTTGGGCATCGTCAGAGGGGAACCAGATGGATGTCTGTGCACGAGACATGGCGAAAGGGGTTTGGCCGTTGGCGGTGACGACGATGTGCTCCTTCCTCTGCTAGGAGAGCGAGCAATAAATCTTAAAAAGATCGCATAGCGCCCTTCAGTGACCTTTCTAATAGAATGACCATGTGCACACACCTCGGAATTGGGACTTTGAAGACAACGTGGGTCGTTCCTGGGCTCTGAGGGGCACGCGACGACGACGATCCCGCAGTCTCTGCCTCGGCATCGCTGGACCTCTTCTTCCATAAGGGCAAGCTATACGTTTTTACGGGCTTCGAGCGCTTGGAAGGTTCTGGGATCAGAACACACTCGCTGTCGAAGCGCACTACACGGCCCAAGTCAGACGGCGGCGGCGGCAGGAGCATGGAGGATGTCTGCTGTACGATGCTAAGGGTGCTGGTCATCGTTACAGACATCGAGGAGACCAAAGGGGGGGGGAGAGCAAAAGATGGTACGATACACCTGTTGCCTTAAAGAGTTGCAGGGACCCTGGAACCATTCTCGGTTAATTTGTGTCAATTCATTTCGGTGTTTACCCGTCTCATTCTTGTCTCTGTTTTTTTTTCTAGACAAAACAAGACCATGTTCTACATATTTTAGACAGTCTTAGAGCGCTGCACAGTACTCCACTCTGAAACTACAAGGAAAATGATATATTTTGTACAAAGGACACGGCCTCGTAAGGGGCGCTTTTGGGCTCTCCACAAAGGAACAAACGGCGATAAATCCCAATTAGGCAATGAGGAAACTGTTGGACCTGAATCCGCCTGAATCGTTCAAAGAAAAGCGGCCCCTTGAGACCCGCCTATCTCTGCTGCGCGACGATAAACCTTCAATTTTAAGGGGCCATTTGCCGTACAATTCACTGATCATGGTTTTCTTTGAAACCAAAGAACCCCAAACCCAGAAGGTACTACTAAGTAACTACGGGGGTGGGCCTTCGAAGTGATGGAACAAAGGCGTGGTTCCTTCCGAGGATTTCTTTTCTTCTCGTAACGGCCTATAAGTATAACTGGGCGGATGCAGGCCCCCTGCAAAATTTTTGTAAAAAGTCGACATATTTCGTCTTGGTATGCGCTGTTCAACTATTGATGCGACCGTGGACGAATTCTCTTAGTAGCTCAGAACTATTCCATAACAAGCAACAAGCTAGAAGAACAAGTAGAAGAACGTCAATGGCGCCATTCAGCTTGTCAATAAGCCCCCAAGGCTCGTGGCCTGTGGTC
This sequence comes from Blastosporella zonata, assembly GCA_018856295.1. NCBI lineage: Eukaryota > Fungi > Basidiomycota > Agaricomycetes > Agaricales > Lyophyllaceae > Blastosporella > Blastosporella zonata. The sequence goes on along the minus strand of JAFLHD010008897.1, from coordinate 2,625 downwards.
TTGTGGCTCAAGTGTGGGGTAAGAGAGGGGTAATTAGGACAAAAGATGAACCACTGTTTTGGTTCCGCCGGCACTGGACCGTCTTAGTTCCGTTAGCCCCCTTTCCCCCGCAGAAAGCCTCTGCAAGTCCGTTCATCTTGTGGACCGACTATAGAGAGTGTCGCAGTCAAGGAAAGAAAGCTTTCGCATGGATGGCAATATGAAAGGCGAAAACCCAATTCCTGGACCTTTGCATCCGCGTCATCAGGTGCAACTGAACCGGCAACAAAAGTACCCGAGGCCGGGAATAAATGTAGTGGGTGTCTCCCTCGTTCTAAAATCTCTCTCTCCTTCACTTCAACTTCACGTCATGGCCAGCAGCAGACTCGCACAAGTTTCAGGACATATCAGCAACACCCACGGGCGGGGGCTCCTCGCAGGGGAGGTGGCTATCATTACTGGTAAGTCGAACGAATCACCCAAGTAAAACATGTATTAGAACACGAAGTCTCACATGTTGCGCGATGGCAGGTGCTGGGCAGGTACGGTACTGTTTGACCATCTGAGTGGGGACAGGCGAAATAACGGTGGCTTTTGACGTGACAGGGAATCGGCAAGAGCGCTGCCCTTCTCTTTGCGAAAGAGGGAGCAAAGGTCGTCGTCAGCGAGTGCGTGTGATTTCCGAAATTGACATAAAATGCTGTTGTGCTGAGCTATTGAATAGTATTGACGAGAAACGCCTTGCTGCTGTCGTTGAAGAGATCAAAGCTGCTGGCGGTGATGCCATCGGTGTTGCAGGTGACGTCGGTGCAGACGACTTCCCGACGAGGATCGTCGACGCGACTGTGCAGTGCGTTCACCCACGTTTCTAGTGTTTCTCTACTGACGGCTATTTGTCTAGGAAATATGGGAAGATCAACCACATCATAAATAACGGTTCGTATCCCATCGCACACCACTTGTAACCCATTCACTGACCCATGACACCAGCCGGCTTCACGTTCGACAAAATGCTGCACACGACACCCGACGATACCTGGGACATTATCATGAAGATCCACGTCCGCGCGCCCTTCCGTCTCATCCGCCAAGCCGCGCCCTACTTCCGTGTCAAGGTAAGTAACCAATTAATAACCCCCCTCAATCCATCCTACACCATCTCACCGACCATCCATCAGCCCGAAGCGCGCGAGAACCGCTCCATCATCAACGTCTCCTCCACCTCCGGTCTGCACGGCAATGTCGGCCAAGCAAACTACGCCGCCGCCAAAGCTGCCGTCATTGGACTCACAAAGACCATCGCGAAGGAGTGGGGGGTCTTCGGCGTGCGCGCCAACACCGTCGCGTTTGGGCTCATTCATACTAGGCTGACGGCATCCAAGGAGGCGGGCGTGACGATTGAGATTGATGGTAAGAAGGTCGCGCTGGGTGTTCCTGGGGCACAGCGCCCGGTCAAGAGTGAGCCAACTCCGGAGTCGTACCCTGGCATTCCACTGCGCAGGGGTGGATCGCCAGATGAGGCGGCTGCGTCGGTGCTATTGTATGTCTTGGTCGTTTCGTCTTTTCACGAATTGCGCCTGATTTTAACGTTTCTAGCTTGGCGTCACCGCTTGCATCGTACGTTTCGGGCCACACCTTGGAAGTCACCGGAGGTGCTGGAATCTAAGGACAAGCCTATCTCTGAAATCTGCTCCATGGAAACAAGTGTATCAACAATTCATTATTCATATCTTGTATTCATATTGCTTCTCCTTGTGATGACGATTGCACACTCCCTTAGCAGTTAAAAATGAAGAAACAACAAAACAAACCCTAGAAACACACTTTCACCTACCCTTAGTGACAGAACAAGCCGATGGCCACACTTGTTGAAACACCGCCATCTTGTGTTCACTATGAGGCCTTGCCTTGAAGTGAAGTCGAAATATAAAAGTCCACACAAATCGAAGATGCCTAATGTTTTCCCTTGGAGTTCTCTCGAGATTTCCTACATCATCCTCAACTTCGCTCACGAGGGATTCGATACGCCCGACAACCGTACGCGCTTTCTTGGAAACTGCAGCAGGGTCTTCAAATACTTATACCATGCTTCCCAGCGTATCCCCTACAGAGAGATCCAGATCGAAGCCGGGACCTATGAACTGCAGACTCACGATCCAAATACAAATAATTTGGAGCAGATTCCCAAGACCCATTTCGTCCGGCACTTGTATATCGAAGGATATGACAATGACTTTGGCGACTTGGCTGAACTGGCTATAGTCGACCCCATTGTGGCTCACAATTTTATGAGCCTGGTCAAGCTGTCGCTTGGCGACTTAACGGTTCTCGAGATCACTCTGCCCTGTCTACCAGACACATCCCAGATATCAGACAGGATGATCTCACCAGGTTGACCGGATCGCTCGAAGCACTACCCAGAGCATCGCCTTCATTGCGCACCATTACCAGTAGTATCCCTTTCAACGCTACTACGAGGCCCGAGCATGTGAATTGATAATCATTCTGCAGAATTGTTCTAGATCTCACGAAGGAATACGGGCTGCGCCACTTGAAACTCGTAACTTCCTGAACTTATTAATGTTAACGTCGGCCAGAAGCTCAGATATTCCGTTGTCCATAGATTAAAGAACCGTTGGTCCAACT
>JAFLHD010008896.1:18989-77810 GCA_018856295.1 Blastosporella zonata | reverse complement strand
CCGCGTCAAGTCTATGATAATCACACTGCACAGGCACCAGCCTGAGTCTGAAGGAATCTCAACTAGGATTAAAACTTGCAAAACAGCGCAGTATGCCATATTACCCCATGAAAATGTCGCCTAACGTAATAGTCTCTGCACCTATAGGTATGTGTAAGCGGGCCAGACCACGACGACCATTAAAAGGCACATATCTGAATTGATTAGAATTCAGATACCTAATCCAATATATATACAGTTCATTGCGCAAACTGTAGTAAGCCGTAGGCTTACAGTATGCCACTGTTGGATGTCACTCAACCCGATCTGGGGAGATAATTTCGTCGGCAAACCGGAGGGTTATCTTCAGGCATTAAATGAATTGATCGAGAATAATTTACAGGGTATTGGTAGAGCTACGGTCGCCATCGGTGAATGCGGTCTGGGTACGTGTTCATTGCACTAATTTTGTTCAGTTGTCTTTGTCCGATGACCAATGATCATACTGCAGTGACTAGGACTATGATCACCAGCTTACTACAGTTTGCGCAACAAACTGTATATAGTATATGGGATCAGGTATCTGAATTGTAATCAATTCAGATATGTGCCTTTTATAAGCTGTAATGGTCGTCGTGGTCTGATCCCACTGGCCCGCTTACGCTCGCCATACGTTGACCATACTTTCCTTCCACTGGCATTATCAATTACAGCTATTATACTTACTTTTACTTCTATCCCTCGCACTCTCGTGATCAGACATCCTTGTTACTATCAATATACTTACTCAAGAGCTGAACTCTTGCGTCGTTCTTCCCTCAGCTGTTTGCTCCGCAACTAAGACATACTGTAAGCGGGCCAAGTGGGATCAGACCACGACGGCCATTACTCCTTAGTAAAAGGCACATATCTGAATTGAATTCAGATACCTGATCCCATATATATACAGTTCGTTGCGCAAACTGTAGTAAGCTGTAGGCTTACACATACATAACTTTCACTGATTTACTTACTTAATACTGATCCCTTTGTCTTACATACATTTGATAGTCATTCTTTCAATGTGGTGATCAGAAACCATACTAAAGGCCTAGCCGAATGAAGTGCGTGCTATTGGATTTAACATGTCTGCCTATACAAGAGGCCTGCCTGGCCGGACCCAACATGTCTGTGTGGGGGGTTTGGCCCAAGCTCGCAGCTCGTGTTACATAATGTCAATAATGATGATAAATGACAGTCCAACTCATTTCAATCTATACTCCCCCACGCCAATCATGCCTGAAGGGTACCATGAGCAGGTGCTTCTCGGCCTGTCATTTGTGGGTGTAGTATGGTATGTATTCGTGTGGATCATAGGGCTTCTGGGGTGTTGGGCTGCGTGCGTTTCGTCCTTTTCACTTAAGTACCAACAACTGACCTACTTTCAGGCGACGCCGGTATCGACTCCGCCCTCGGTCACCTCTATCCATTGCCGCCTCCGCACCTGGTGTCTCTATATTGCGGCCTCTCAAAGGCCTTGACACGAATCTCTATGAAAATTTGGAATCCACGTTTCAGCAAGAATATCCGAATTTTGAAATCATCTTTTCCGTCGCGGAAGCGGATGATCAAGCTCTTCCCATAGTCCGAGACTTGATGTCAAGATACCCTCGTGTTAATGCCACAATCATTATAGGTGCGTCTCGCATTGCCTGACGACACACGATTCTGAAGCGGTGGACAGGGGAAGAAAAAGTAGGCGTAAATCCCAAGGTCAACAACCTCGTTCGTTCATATCGACAAGCCGCCAATGACATTCTATGGGTCCTTGACTCCAACGTCATGGTTCACCCAGGTACTCTCGCACGTTCTGTTGATGCGCTTGATGGTCCACCTCCCCCTGGCTCCTCACCCTCTCGCCGAAAAATCGCTGTCGTTCACCATGTGCCTTTTGCATTCGCCAATGAGGCCAAATTAGGTTCCAGGATGGAAGAAGCGTTTTTGAACACCAACCACGCCAAAATGTATATTGCTATCAACACTCTCGCGATCGACTCATGCGTTGTCGGAAAATCCAATTTATATCGCCGTTCGGACATAGAACGCGTGAATGGATCCTTAAAACCTAGCTCTATGGAGACCGCAAACTCTGATTTTCATATTGAACACGGACTTTCAGCATTTGGTCGATTTCTTGCCGAGGATAACATGATTGCCAGTGCCCTTTGGCACGAGTTGGGTCTGCGACACGACTTGTCTTGCGATGTTGCACGCAACATTGTCGGGAACATGACGCTCACCGACTATATTTGGCGTCGCGTACGCTGGATCCGCGTACGGAAACACATGGTACTCTCTGCGACGATTCTAGAGCCTTTCACAGAAGCTCTCGTGCTGTCCGTCATAGCAAGCGCGTCAATCAGATACCTCTTCGCCATCCCGCCTTGGATCACACTCTTTCTCCATTACTCTCTCTGGTTAAGCGTTGATATGGATGTGTATGCATCTCTTGCTGGACACCCCTTGCCGAGTGCTATTCGATGGGAGTTCTTAGCCGCCTGGGCTGCCCGCGAACTTCTCGCGTTACCCATATACCTGTTTGCAATATTTGGAGATGAAGTGGTATGGAGGGGGAACAGTTACCGAGTGCTTAGGAATGGCGAGGTCAGCCTCACCTAAACAATACAAGTGGCTTCGGCGTTTGATGAGGCAGAAATCCTTGGATCATTGTGATTTCGTCTCAGAGACATCAGATTAGCTACTTTCTGGGACACATTACTACCTATCTATTTGAATTTTGAGGAGTAATTCCGTTACCATTAGCAGAAAGCTGGATCGAGCAGGTTACAGAGCAAACCTGATAGCTGGTGATGCACGAAATATTAATCCCAGAATGACAAACTCGACACAGAATGACAAACTCGACAAACTCGAAGAAGCTGTCTGACCATGCCTCCCCCGGGAACAAGTTCATTACTCGTTGAAGTAGACGTGGTCTGGTTATGTTGTCGTAAATCAAGTGCGCTGGAGATTGACAGGAGAGTTATTCCTGTAACAGTTGGGCCTTCCGTCTCAGCCGGGCAATCTGCTTCTTCCGCTGCGCCTCTATCTTATCCTCCTTCCGTATTTCTTGTGAGTGCCATATATACAGTTTGTTTCGTTTGCAAACACATTTCCGAGGAGAATTGTATGAAGGACGCGTTTGCGAACTCTGCGTTGCGGCGGGTATACGTGGATCTACATGTCGGGCTCGAGAAGGCAAGTAATGATTTAGCTTCAAAGCCTCGAGTCAATATGCCATTCCTGGAGTCATTTGGCTGCTCCTTGTCCAAGTGCGAAAAGTGCGAAATAACGGAAGGTAGTATGTCGTTACAGGTTGAAGGTTAAAGAAATAAGTAAAATCGGCTGGCGCTGTAGTAAAGATACCGGAACTTCCAATAAGTAAGGCCAATAGTTTATACTTTTTTGAACAAAAGAAGCCAGTAGCCTGTACAAGTTGGGCGATTGTTTTCAGTCACTCGGTACTTAATTGAAGAGCAGCCGAGCATATATGTTTTAGGTTATAGTTGTATAATGGCATTGTTACATACATTCAGTTTATGCTGTCGCAGACACAAAGCTCTGACCCCAAGATCCAGTTTATTCAACTGGAAAGAATAAAATGGTTGGTCCAAGGACAAGTCAACTAATCGTCATATCACGCGCGTGGTTAATACACTGCCACAGTGTCAGTCTGAGTGCAACGCTTTGTCTCTTGCTTAACCTGTGTACGAATTGTCTATGGCAGATCAACGTCAGAAGATAATTGCTTCCGTTTTTTCAAGGCGAAATGCAACAGGAATTCTCGAGGAAACATACGTCTCGCATGTTAAGATCTGGGAAGACGCGGGACCCGAAGGTGGTGGAAGAAAACCACGCTACATCCTCCTCTCCCGTATGTGACAACCAAACCACCTACGATATGCACCGATGAGTCAATAAATCTTTAGAGGCTAGCAATGGGAGCGGCTTCATTCACAAATCTAAGCTGAATACGAATGGGACCTTTTCTGTCGGGAAGACGTGGAGGTTGACAGAGCTTCGAGCCATACAAGTCTCCAATGTAAGTGCGTAGCATTTAGGGAAGTATTTCGCAAATGATGGAACATGTTTTTTCTGCAGCCTTTATCCTTTAATATCACACTATCTCGGACATACCGATGGCAGACAGAAGACCAGGTGGACCAAGCCAACTTCTTGGATGCGCTCATCCAACTTTTCAACAATGTTGCCCCGGGATCTGCCCTGCAGCTCGACGGTTTCCCAGACATCCCAAGAGTGGCAGGTATGGTTCCCTTCGGTCGAAACATTCACAGCTTGCCTCTGAGTGTTTAGAACAGACTCTCGACTTGTCAAAAGATTATCGAACAGTCTTCGCCCGCACACACCCTCAAAGATGGATCCAGAAAGCGAAATTACGTCATCTCCGACGACAAGCTCACATCTACACGCAGGTACAATCTCACGAGCACCCTCTCCGAGCAACACCACTCGTTCATTTACTCAATCGGTACCCACTCCACAAGATTCACCTACCAACCGGCCACCCTCAATCGCTGTCCCCTTTCAGCCAGTTGGAACCCGGTCTAAGCTTTTACGTCCACCGGAAGTTGCGTCTGGTCCATCCATGCCGGAGAGACCTGCGCAATCAACTGATAACAGCTCAGTTGTGCTCTCTCCATTTCATATAGCTTCATTGCACAGAACTACACCCCCATCACCGGAACCTATTCGAACCCGGAAGCAATCTTCGCAAAGTGCTGTTCTCTATACGTCTGATACGGCTCCCCGTCGAGACCAAAATGCTCGCATATCGTTCTACGATCCCGCCAATCAAGCCACTCTTGATCGTCTACTTTCCGGAGGAACGAGTGTCAACGTAGATACTGAAGGCGATGACGAGAATCCTTCGGCCACGATGGCTAACGTCGAAGATATGATTGAAGGCTATGAATGGGCGAGCGATGATGTAATTACCAGGAAAACCTCACGAGGTGTGGCAGACCTTATAGAGGCGCGCCTTCTCGACGAGTTATTGGCTCTGGAAAAGGTGTGGTTTAGGCACAATATCTCGGTTTGCTTCTAATTTACATCAAGGCCAACATCCACTCCTTCCTAGAATTCGATGACCGGATAGGGATTGTCCTAAAATATCTGGACGAAGCCGTGTCAGAACTGGACAACATGGACAGTCTTGTTTCGTCGTACAAGATACATCTCAATGTGAGCAAGTCAAGATTTACAGAGTCCGTTCTCATCCACTGCAGACGGTCTCCGACGACATCCTGTACATACAGTCACAAAATCGAGGCCTACAGGTCCAGACACAGAATCAGCGAGCGCTACTGGCTGAACTCGAAAATCTTTTGGTGGGTACATGTCTCTCACTGCCCTACACTTTATCATGAACTGAAATCATCTCAGCAAACTGTGCATGTCGACAAGAAATCATTGTTGACGCTCACCCAGGAATCATTGGAAAAACCTCAAAGTATTGAACGACTGGAGGAAGCTGCAGCACAGCTTTACAAGGCATTGCAAGCGGGCCGTGACACTGGTACTTGATCATGCGTATCATGGTTGGCAATGGCCAACTGATCTTGGACATGTTAGACATGGCTGCGACAATGGAGCGTCTCCAAGAATACCGCACACACAACGTTCAATTTTGTAAGCGGATGTTCGATTTTCTGTCGATTGTCTTTACTGCACAGGTACGCCCGAGCCGATCTGTACATGTCAATTCCTGATTTGCTTACAGTCGACGCTGCTACTAAATGACACGAACGGAGTAACAGTGGCGATGGGGCACGAAAAGCCGACCCTGGCCTCACACGAGGAAATGGAGGCTTACCTCGGACGATATTCTGGATTGATCCTATATTTGAAAGAAATGGATGAAACCGTCTATGCAAAACTCTGTGCCGTGGGTAATCCGAAAGCCGGCATTTCTGTCACTCACACTGGGTTGTTGCATAGGCATATTTCTCAGTTGCCAGTGGCCTACATAGTACGCAGATGAAAGCAATGTTCTCGACATGCATTGCTTTTGTGAAGAAGACCTCAGAGGACACCCAAGACGGTACGCCCTTTGCGTCTTCGTCCTTGATCAAACTAAGCCCTACAACAGGTTTCAGTTCGTCACTCGCGACTGGAGTCTCGAAGAGTGCTGCGGGGATGCGTCGAGCGGGAACCATCATTCGGTCTCCCATTGAGGGGCGGAATCGAGATAAAGATAAAATACCAGACGGCGATACAAGGGCATCAGAAGTTGGTCCTCAAAACAGTTTTTGCCGACAAGAGCTAATTGGCCGCGTTCTAGATTTTTGATTTTGTTCTCGCGCAATTAACCTCAGCACTTTACCGGGAAAATGAATTTATTACCGACTTTCTCCAGATCAACGAAGCTGGATTAACATTTGCAGACTATATGGGCCTCGATAATTACTTCAGGCGACAGGCAGCGCGAGCTGCTGGCCTCAGCCAGTCAACTCTAAAATTGGTCCGCGGCGCTTTGGATCTCATTTTTGGATTCTTGCCTGCGGAACTCAAGGTTTGGGTTGACACCGTTCTAACAAAGGACAAATTGTAAGCCAGTGAATGAATCGGGTCCCTTGATCGCTTTTGACCACGGCCAGGACAGGGAAATAATCGGCATCATTGCATGTTTGGAGCGCTTCCTTGTTGATGCAGAGGAGCGTGGAAACCAGTTCCTTATGACGATGCTGGAAAAGCAACATATCCGGCTTAAAGCTATCTTCGAGCGCCATGTCGTAAGTTTCTCTCCAGTTGCCATCTTTCCAGAGTTAAGTATCTAAACAGAAGGAGCAAATAACTGACATCGAGCAAACCAAGTTAAGCAGCAAGAAACGGCAAGGGGTAGCTCACTTTGTCAAGCATTTCCCCATCTATATCGGACGAGTAGAAAACCAATTGATCGGAGCTGATGGCCTCGAAATACGTGTCAGTGTGGATGCAGCCTATGAAAGAATTGTCCAGTCCATCTTTGACTCATTGAAACAAATGGCAAAGTTGGACGGAGAGGGCGAAGACAAAGGTCAACTCAACTATCACGTCATTTTGATAGGTACGTTTCATTCGTACATCCATGACCATGATAGTGCGATCAACCAAAAATGTAGAGAACATGCACAATTTCGTTGCTGAAACCTCAATGCTGGAAGTTGGCTCTGTCAACGTATTTTGCCGGCGAGCAGAGGCCATATACGACGAAAATTTGAGTGCATATATCAAGATCGTTCTTAGACGGCCATTTGCCAGAATAATTGTAAGCCAATTACATGCTTATGGTGTGGTTATAAATCTCACAGGACACTATAAGGACTACTTTGAGGGAGTAGAGCACTTGCTGAAGACTACGGCGCCCACTGAGGTTGCTAACAACAACATCTACAGCAAATCTGCCCTTCGAAAGGTTGTCCGAGAGTTCAACTCCAAAGACCTGCGGAAGCATGTTGATGCACTGTTTCTTCGCGTTGGAAAACATTTTTCGGAAGCATCTGGAAAGGCAACATCCGAGGAAAGTGGCGGGATCGTTCCTGGGACGGTCCTTGTGGGAGTCTGGAAGGCTTGCGAGGAGGAACTTCTGAGGATTACTGAATTGTTCAGCAGGAGGATTGCTCAGTGCTACTCGAGTACCGGGATAACTCTGGAATACACAGCACCAGACGTCGAAGCTGCGTTCAGGCGGCATCATATAGGATCTTAATATCGTAGCTCTTGTCATTATGCGACTCTTTATCTATACATAATCAATGTTCGCATTCTACAAGCAATGCTTTGGAGTGGAAAGGATGTGGAAATCATATACTGGGGAATGGGTACTTCGCTGTCTTAGTATCTACTTCTGTTGAGGGTCGGGGAAAGAGGGAGAGCTTCTGGAAAATGAGGGAGTGGAAGGTTTGGAATTTTGCGATTGCCCATTTTCAGTATTGCGAAACTCCACGTTGGGCGTGTTCACGGAATTCGAAGAGACACTGGGTTGATTCCGAGAGGCGCCAGCTAAGAACGGGCTATATGTCTTCCAAACCGCAACCACCGAGTCCAGAGAAAGCGCGGGAGCTTGCATCGACTGCCTGTCACCTGAAACAGGCCGACCGACCTGCGCCTTGTTGATATAACTCCACACAAACTCCCAAAGAGCTATAAGACGGGCCTGGAGAAAGGCAAAAATATTGCGCTGAATAGAAATGATGCCAGCGTCCAACTCCGCCTCATTGTTGACAAAAAATGGCTGGACGTAGGATGTGTAGATATACGTTGAACCCTGTCACACGACCGTTGAGACATGCATTGATAACGTCTGAGTAAAACTAACTTCGGTTTGAGGTAGAGCCAGGAATAGCAAGAAGACGGTTTTGATCTCCCAGTAAAATGGCAACCTGGGTGGGAGTGTGAGCATCTATGTGGTTGAGGAGTTAAGCAAAGATTGACGGACCAGCATATCAACCATTCGGCCAAGTACTCAAATGCAACGAACACCCCAACGATAACCCAGTACATAGACCATCTTTGCAACTCGGTTTCGGATGGAGGCCGATGAGAAAGAGCTTTGAAAGTGGCATAGCTCGGGAGCAGAAAGGCGAACCACGCGCTAAGGAAGCATCAGCGTAACTGGTAACTGTAGACAATGCGATAGACGCGTTTACCTGATTGCGTGGTACAGAAGAGACATAACCATAACAATTGAGATTCGAGAGTGAAAAGTTGTGGGTTCAAATTCAAGGGTTGGCAACGATGACTTAATGGCTGAAGAAAGAAAGAAAAACGCGTCACACGCGTCGCTGCAACTCTACGCTTTGCTTTATATACAACTGACCACTCTAATATCTGGGCATTCATTCCTACCTTGTTCCTAGCTTGAATATACACTGTCATTCTTTGCGCCTTATAGAGGACAACGCTTCGTACATGGTCTAAAAATGATCGCTGGCAGAAGTGAAGCAAGAGTCCGTATGAGTTGGCCGAGGGCACAAGTAGTTTCGCAGAGCTCGATAGACGTGTACCAGACAACGATTGCAAGCTCTACTCCATATACTATGATGATGCGCGACATCACTCAAAGGCGCCGGCAACGAAGAAATTGGTGCGTATCCCGCCAAAACGCGAGAGTTCATACTGTACAATTTAGCTCCAACAATTATGCATTCAAAACATGCAAGAAGTCTATACGAGACGTCGGTCCGTCATTGTCCGTACAATGCACCCCGTCCCCGCGATCTCCGTCAACTATAGAGGAAGTTATCGACCATGCCCGCATCTACTGATTTAGGGCTTACCTTTTCATGCCATCCGAGCAACACGCTACCACTAATGTCTCCCCACCCTGGCATCGCCATCCCCTTGTACAAGTATTTCATGAGAGTGTCCTGAGCATCCTGCGGGAGCGATTTGATAACAGAAGCTATCTCAGTGGACTTTGTCGTGTTCAGAATGGTGAGCAGGGTTTGCAGTGTGATGTCCTGGAGTCAAGGTGAGCGACATCAGCTGCGCATTAGGACCTTTGCGGGCACCTTTGCCTGATCAACATTAGGGCCATAAGGCGCGTTCTCCAGAATTGTCGAGAGTGCCCCTACCACATCATTTCTACGTGTTTGTTGTGGTTTCAGAGGTTTCGGACTATGATAGAAGCGAGGTCATCACTTACCTCGCCAATGAAGTGCGCACTGAGCTTTGCCGTTGCTTCGCCTCCTCTAGGACTTGGGATGGATCGCGTGGATCTGCGTCGTAAAGCTCGGATTCGTGGATAACATCCTCGTCGTATTGATCAATGTCGATCTTGCGAAATGCTGTATCCATTATTTCTACCTTGTCAAGTGGTTGTCAATGTACCTGCTACCAGAACGCAGGCGCTAGTAGGTTAGACTGCATAGTTTGTTGTTATTTGGAATTCGGTCGTTTTGGGACTTTCGCAAGACTGGTAACATAGTGTACTTACAGTCAAAGCTGCATAATCCATAGGTCTCGGCGTGGGTTATTCAGAGATTATGGTTTACCTCAGAGATTATCATAGGGTGATTTAAAACATTTTTGAAGGGGCTATCTAGTGTATTTATGCCATCTCTCTCTAATCTCTCTCTAATTTAGGGCTTTTTGAGCTTTTTGGTAAAAGAAAATCACTCATATTAATGGTTTTCCGCTTTGTCGTTGCCTGATGTGAGTGTCGGTCATGTCGTGTCGGGGAGTTGTCGCGGGGATTGCCAAAAAATAATTTGTGCCATAAATTAACTTACACAAAATCATCTGCGACACACGCAGTTGGGTTTGCTAACATTGGCAGGCCAATAATATCCATTTTAGCTGGGATTATGGGTTCTCACAGCTATGGGTTATGACAGCTTCGACTGTACTTAACTTGCTGAAAAGTGCTGAGGTCTTGAAATTCTAGTTCATGCCAGGACTAGTGTTGCAGGAAGTTGGATTTACATAATTAATGCACAAACCACAAACCTTTCGAGACCTGGATCTGCATTGACCCTTCATCCTTCCTGGGCAGATGAATTGCCAATAATTAAATTAAATGCCTAAGATGTTAGAAACTTAGATGTATCGTACCTGTATAGACCACAATTTAGTGTATTCTAAAAGGTATGTAAGTATGTAGGCAGTCGAGCGTAAAGAAGAAGAATAGCTCACCCTCAGTCAAGCATAACGGACTGAGGGTTTCTACAGTCGTAGTAATGTATATATCTAAAGAGAACAATGTAAGTCTGAATATGGAGAGAGTATGTGGCCATGAAAAAACGATAGCTAGGGCCCTCGGTGAACTTAACCAATCCCTACCTGGCCGTAGGATTGGCCAAGTGCCCACATGGCCGAATGCCTGTAGTTTCGATGGTGCCACATAAAGCAAAAGTGTCTTGTCCTGGCGACGGTGATGGGTTGTTTGTTACCGGCCCGTGGGCATATTTCCAAATCAGTTCAATTTGTTCCCGTGGGTTCAAGTTGTTGAACACCTTCCCCGCAATCTTTCCAACCCCTTCCTTCCCCTCCATCTCAACTCAAAGTCTTTCGGCTCGATGGATCCAATTGGAGCCACATCAGGCTCTCAGAAGCTGGAGATCGACGAGAAGCCTGAGAAGCGTGATATCAAGCCAGTGGTCAAAACTTTGAACCGTGTACCCCGTATGTTTCTTCCTCACCATTTACCAGAGGCTCTGATTCTAACCAGCAATCCATTGTTTTATTAGGGGCCTGCGTTAGCTCTTTTATCTTCTCAATTTACTTCTGCTCATTACTGTCGACAGAATGCATGTAGGAAACAGAAGATGAGATGCGAGGGCGCCGATAATCCTCCCTGTAAACGTTGCCGCAATACCAACCTTGAGTGTCTGTTTGAGAAACCATCGAGGGAGGCCACTCTTACTGGTGAAGCTGGCCTGGAGTGAGTGATCGATATAGGTGCTGGCTGAAGTCCAACCCCCATTACTAACGCTCCCTGAACCAGACGTATTCGAAGTCTAGAAGCTCACGTTGCTGAGATTCGTCACACTCAAACGGCTATCTCGAACACACTCTCGGAACTGGTGGCCCATCTGCGTGGTGGTGGCTTCAATGCTCGATCGCCACCAACATACACTCAACCATTTCATCAACACTCCCCAAGCGTGAATTCGCCATCGATGTCAACGCCAACAGCTACTCATCAGCATATGACCGAAATGCATGCATCACCCCCAGGAGGTCCCAGCACTTTTTCAACACACCAGGTCGGTGATCTGTTGCAAACTCACTGTATACTGAAGCCTAACTTGACATGTATACTAAGAGCTCTTTACCTCCTCCGATCCAGCCCTCTTCAGATTCCAATTTTGCAATGATATCACAATCCTATCCTGGTCACCAAGGCCCGCATATTTACACTCATGGCCCCGGACAAGGCCCAGTATTACCTCCGTTCTCCAGTATCTCGGCAATGGGACCTCCTACCGCACAGACTAATGTTTCTTCTGTTCGATACCAAGCGCCGGACTCACACTCAATTCCAAGAAACCAAGTTTCTGGCTCGAAGAGGCAGGCCACGTCGACTGCGGCGAGTGCGAACTCATCCGATCTTGAGGATGAAGATAACGGGGAATTACCTGCTTCCGGGCTTCTCGCACCATGGGAAGTCCTCAGAGGATTAGCTGATGTTGCTATTGAAAGAGCTGCTAAAGTAAGCTCCCCGGACTTCGATTTATGATGGAGACTCAGCCTTTCTTTACAAATAGGAAAATGGAGATAGCAGTGGAACACACAGTCGCGCCCGCACGCCATCTCCGGAAAGACAGGGAAGACCTTCTAAGCGCAGGAAAATCCGCCACAAGCTCCGCAACTTAACGTTCCCCGATGGTAATTACCAACTTATTGGGATAATATGTTCATTTCTCATTTGTCACGCAGTCGTTACGAAGAACATAATTTCAGAAAATGAAGCACGGGAACTTTTTTCTATGTCAGTTGTTGACGCGTCTTCCTAGCTGGTACTAATGCCCTAAGCAGTTTCTACGGCGGATGCTCGACCTTCCTGTAAGTTATTTGATTTCACTTTGGTCATCCACGTATCGATTGACAATTCCAGACCTGTCTTTGATTCCGCTCACGATACCTTTGATGCCCTACATGAACGTTCTCCTTTCGTTGTCGATTGTGTTTGTATGGTAGCGGCACGGGTCCGCGACGGCGGAGGTGTGTACTTTACGTTGAAGGCCTTTGTATACCATCTCTGATTCTCGACAGGTTCTCCGAGCGACATCTATGCCAGAATTCTGCAAGAAGTGCAAGCAATTTCATGTGCGACCCTTTTCTCCCCTGTTATGCGCACCGAGGCAGTACAGGCTATGAGTGCGTAGCTTTTTCCTACCCGTATATTGCGTAGTAAACCAAGTTCAATGTAAGTCCTTGTTTCGGGTTGGTCTGACAACGGTTGGTTGAGCGGTGGTCATGCGGTGCGTATGGCCATGGAGCTTTGTGAGTCCTTATCTGCTTACTTGAACCATTATTTCTGACCACTTGACCTAGCAATGCACAAAGCGTGGCCGCGACTGGTCAGACGTATGAGAGCCCATGAGGCAGATCCTGTCGAAGATAGGGAACTCGTAGTTGCTGCTCGAACGTGGTTCTGTTTATATCTTTTTGAGCACCAGTCAGTGGAAATGTCCCCCACGTTGACTATACGCCCCCTCACGTCTATTTCTTCAACTAGACTTTCTTATGGTACCGGGAGGCCTGCGGTGCTCAAGGATGATGAAGCTATCCACGAGTGCCGTTTACTTCTCCAGCATCCCTTGGCAATTGAAGACGATATGCGCCTTGTTTCAACTGTCGAACTCATGACCATTCGAGAGAGAGTAAACAACGCTATGTCACCCATCGAAGGTCCTGTCAGAGAGGAGCACTTTGTACGCCTTCGTGAGGCAGACGCCGAATTCACCAATTGGTTTAAGGTTTGGGATCACGCGTTTTCCCAGAAGTACGAGGATGCAGGTCAGCTCCTTCTATGACTTGGTTGACCTTAGGATTGACTATCTCAACAGCCTTCTATCGGCAAAGTCTTCAAATCCAGCACCTGTATGCCGAACTGTTCCACAATGCTACTGCCTTGAGAGGCATTAACGGACCTGAAGACGTTCAGAACATGCCACCTCAGCAGCGACAGCTAGCTATTCGTTCTATCCAGATCGCCCACCAGGGGTTGGATATCACTGTCAACTCGCCGTCTTACCGGGAAGGCATGAAATATGGTGCGTTGCTTGATGCGATCGCAGTATCACTCCCTCTCAGTCTTGCCTTGATCAGCCGTTCACTATACCCACGCAACGGCGACATTCGCCGCATCATTGCTGCTTCGATTAGCACGCCTATTGTACGTCTTGCAATCTTCACTTTACACGGTAGTATTGAAACTTGAATTAGTCCAAATGACTGTAACATAACGAACATCAGGAACCAGGTAGAACTATTGGCCAATTTAATGTCAGAAGGTAATGTGCCTCATTCATCTAAATAGCGTGTAGCCCTATAACCAGTTTTAGTCCCGGGAAAGCGCTACGCGCTAACACTCCAGTTGATGTTGAAACGGTCGAATAAACGCAAACCTGGATCAGTATCTCGTTCTCCAAAGAATGCACGAGAACCCCATCGGCCAACTCTGGACCATCCGACACTAA
Organism: Blastosporella zonata; assembly: GCA_018856295.1. Taxonomy (NCBI): domain Eukaryota; kingdom Fungi; phylum Basidiomycota; class Agaricomycetes; order Agaricales; family Lyophyllaceae; genus Blastosporella; species Blastosporella zonata. The sequence continues at coordinate 63,645 of JAFLHD010008896.1, read as the reverse complement.
ATATTTCTGGGCCTGGGCCTGTCCCTCATCACAGGCATCAGGAACCGTTTTCTCCTCAGTATGATGCATCATTTTCGGACCAGATGCACGGCCAGCACCTAGGTGGTGGAGGTCTACCACATCAGCACCACACGGCCCACCATCAACAAATGCAGCATCAACAACCCTACCAACACGGTATTCCGGAGGCGGAGCACATTTGGCGAGGATTTGAGGCGACTGCGAATGAGCAGCTGCCTGTCTGGATTTCGGATCAAAGCCTGGGTGGAAATTCCTTTACTCAGAATGGGATGGATGCATTCCTGTTACCCAATGATTATATGCCCCCGGCCCCTCAGATTTGGTGATATGCTTCTTGTATAACTCGTGTACTTACCTACTTTTCATTCGCTTTCCGTTGATTACCTCTTTATGTAATTTCCGCATGTTGTAGCCAATTATAACCTTTCTTCTCCCGTCTACCATCATGTTCAAAAAAGATTCAGCGCGATGGCCCTCAGTAGCTAGCACTCTTCTTCCCCTTCGTAGCATTGTGCGCACAAAGAATACTACGTCGGCCATCGTCAACAACGTCGAAGGTCACTACTACTTATCTTTCCCACATGGCTCGCCGTGAACGTGCTAATGTCATTGTAGACGTGATGAATAGACGGAGATTCATTTTGAAACTCGCCAAAGCCTTGTTGTCCTTCGGAGCACCCTCTCACCGGATCGAATCACAGCTCAAGGCAGCCTCTGATATTCTAGATGCTCAGGCTGGTCAGTCGTGTAAATGTCTTCAGATGACATCACAGCGTTGATACCCTGTCCAACTTAGAGTTTGTCCACCTCCCCAACATTATCATCGTATCTATACGGAACGGGGATACCAGATCCAGTCGTACACATTTCGTACGCGCCACAGGTCGTATTGCATTGACCTCTCTCCACAAAGTGCACATGGTTTATCGCGACGTCTTGCACGACAAAATGGGTGCTGAAGCTGGAACTGAAGCCCTCAGAAGACTCTTGCACTCCCCTCCCATCTATCCATTACTGGTTCGCTGTGGTCTTGCTTTTGTTTGTGCCGCTATCATATGTGCTTTGTCGTTTGGCGGGTCCCCGGTTGATTTGTGGATCAGTGGAGCTTGTGCTGGCTGCTTGCAGTACCTCGGATTAAATGCAGCGAATAAGAGTGCCCTGTATGCGAACGTATACGAGTAAGCTATCCCCCAACTTTTCCTCCTCTTTCCTGCGAACCGGAACTGAGGTGTATGTTAGGATATCAGTGTCAATCATTGTCGCCTTTGTAGCTCGAGGTTTGAGCAGCATTCCCGGACGCCTATTTTGCTATAGCGCAATATCCTCAGCTGGAGTGGTCGTCATTCTCCCTGGATTCACCGTGCGTGAGTAGCGCCTACAAATTCGTATGATTTTTCGCTTCAACTTCCTGGATTGGAACCCAGTAACCAGCGCCCTTGAGCTCATGTCCAGAAATATCTTTTGTGGGTCAGTCAGAATCGTATACGCCATCATATATACCTTGTTCTTGGTAAGTCCGTACCATCGCGTGGGACTCCAAATGCTGCTTAAATTTATGCAGGGTTTTGGCCTTACCATTGGATCCGATCTATACTTGGTGGTGGACCGACGCGCTCGTCGTGCCTACTATCATGGTAATACGCCAACGAATATGACATACACACATGGAATTTTCACGATGGTCAATGGAACTACGCCCTTTCAGTCTATCACGGGAGTGTTAGCTCAAGGCAGCTCCAGCCAAGTCTTAAATGTTATCAAAGGTGAGGAATAGCTGACCAGGTCTGCTCTATGACTTCATGCTCGCTGCAAGGTTGCCCTCGCGATGAATCGGAACCTTGGTTCAAACAGCCCTTCCCCTGGTGGACCATGTTCTTTCTTGTGCCGATCTACTCGACGTGCTCTTCTTTATCAAATCTACAAGCCTGGAATCAATGGCAGCTCCTTGTTATGGTTGCGTTTTCCTGCTGTGCCTACGCGGCGAATCGAGCCACAAGTGTCGCCCTCCCAGGAAGGATTGATATCGTATCTGCCACTGGTGCTTTCGTAATAGGATCGCTTGGAAACATCTACTCGAGAGTTGTTCGTGGAACTGCTTTTACGTCTATGGTGACCGGTGTCTTGTTTCTGGTCCCTGTGCGTCAAATTGTTTCATAAGTCGATCACTGGCAGCTCACTTCACCGACCAGTCGGGGATAGCTCAAGGAGGTGGACTTACACAAACATACCACAGTTCAGCCGAACAATACTCAGGCGGTTTCTCGTTGGCTTTGCGCATGATATCCGTTGCTGCAGGTGTTACTATCGGCTTGTTTGTCAGTCAGGTCATCGGTTCGTAGACATCCTTGTTCGAAACTCTTCAAATCTAACATTTTTTTTTATCAGTCTATCTCTTCGGATCCCGCAAGAATGCCGCTCATTTTGCCTTTTGATCCCAATTTGCATAGTTAGAATTATTTCGACGTGTGTAGAGGCGCTCTCCTCCGTCGGCAGACTGTACATAATAGGTATTACTGTAATGAGACCAAGATGTGGACTAAAGTGTAGAGTAGTAAGTACTATAAATGTCTATGATTTCAGCCAAACAACTGCTGTAGCTCTTCCATCCTGCGTTGCAATAATTCAGCTTTACTGAAGTTCTTTTGACCAAGTGTCATGTTAGCGAGTTCTGTCTTCTTCCTCTGCACTTCCAATAGCCGAGCTTCTATGGAGTTCTCGATGATTAATTTGACGGTGGTGACAGGTCTCGTTTGTCCAAGGCGATGCTAGAGTATATATATAGTCAGTGATGAAACCATTGTTACTAAGAAAGATCAACGAACGATACGATCCACAGCCTGATTCTCAACAGCTGGGTTCCTAAGTCTATGTTAGCCCCAGTTGAAGCATCGACGTACAGAATGTCGCACCAATACGGATCCATTAAATACACTCGCTGGGCAGCGGTGAGGTTTAATCCGACACCTCCTGCCTTCAAACTGACCAAGAGGACTTCACAGCGTGGATTGTGTTTCAATTCGTCCATAGCCCGCGTTCGGTCATCGCGTTTCATTGTGCCGTCTAATCGGTCATAATGGATGCCCGCTGCTTCTAATGCATCCTCGATCCTATGGTAATCAGCTTGAGCTCTTAGAACTTCTGTATCAAACAAACATACTTGTCAAGCATGGAAGTCCACTGTGAGCTGATGAGGAAACAATAAGAATGTGTCACAACGCAGAATAGGAGACAATGGAGGCCTACAACACGACAGTTTTTACAACCCCGTCATCAACTTGATTTCCTTTATCGTCGACCATCTGGACCTCGATAGAAGCAGGATCATAGTTGTTCGAGTGAGGGTTCGCCCGAGAGAAAATTATTAGATCACCCAGTAGTGCCTTCACCTTGGTAGAGGGATTAAAAGCCTCTAACACTCCTTTTTGCCTCTTTTCCCGCTTCTGAGGCTTCTTCTTCAAAGACGCAGCGTCCGCCAACTCTGGCTTGATCTCAACAGCATCCAAGGGTGTAAGTCCACTTTGACAAGCAGAACATGACCGTCGAGTGTCGGGAGTGACGTTGGGCCATCCAGGGCATATCGAATTCCGATAACAGTCCAGACAAAAGAGGTGTTGACATCGTGTCAAGACAGGCCGCGGGGTCATTGGACTACTGGCGCGAGTGGATCCTCGAGAAGCTGGGCCTTTGCCCTTCCGGCCCCGCTTCGAGGTCGGGGGTCCGTCAACCTCATCACTTGGTGACTCAGAAGAGATACAGAGCTCTCCTCCACACTCAACACACTGCGTTGTTGCCGATTCTCGTAAAATGGAAAAGACCGCTGCCGCACGAGCGGCATTCAGTCCATCCTTAGATATATCGGCAATGAGGTCTTCATAGGAAGGAGTGTCTTGAGGAAGGGCTTGATCGAGACCCTTTCCTTGGACCAATTCGAAATGATCGCATATTTGACGAAGCCGTAAGATCTTCTGGAGTATGCCAACGTAGTTCTTCATCACCTCGTTCTTCGACGTCATCTCGTTGAATTCGGCTTTCGATTCGTTGAAAAACTGGTCGTAGATTTCCTTCTCCTGCGGTTCAAATTGGAGGTAACGCAGTTCATCGTTCCGAGGAGGCAAATCGAGAATTCTCTTGCCATCTTGGGTTTTCGTCTCCTTGGTTCTGCGGAGTGTGATGCACTTCATTATTGTTTGAAGGCGCGCGACACCCAGCGTTTGCCCGAATTTTACAGGACTGCCGATAAATTCCGTCCAGATGTTCTTGTCGTCAAAAGGATCGAGCCGGAGGAACTTGATGAGAGCAAAAACGTCATCCAGCTTATTCTGTACCGGTGTGCCAGTCAAACATAAACGTCGGTCGGCCATCAAGTCACAGGAGGCACGACTACCGACGGTGCCAGTCTCTTTGATGGAACTATGGTGTATATCAACAAAGTGGCTCGAAGTGCGGATGAAAACAACAAAGAGCTCACTGTGCTTCATCGAGGACGACACGAAACCAGTGTATGCTCTGAAGCGCGCTAGAGGCTTCACAGTTTCCGTTCCCAGGCAACATGGACTTTTTCCTCTTTAAGCCACCCTTCTTCGCCTTGGTTAGCCTCATGATTTGATTTCCATGTTCGTCAAAGTCGAACCCGGCATTCGTATCACTGCTATTCCCATCATCGTCATCCTCGTCTGCAGCGGCCATACATCTGTTTTGCTTCGAAAATTCAGAAGCAAGCGTAGCGAAAGTTGTGATGACGCAGTCGAAGTCGGCGAGAAAGGCAGGATCAGGCCTACGCGCGTTCCCATGATAGATATACACCCGCAGTGAACTCCACACATGTGGTCGTGCGAGTGAGGATTTCGCCTCAGAGTCGCCGTCCATGCTGGGCAAGGAGAGGCTCAGCTGCGACATTGATTGGGACGGCGTGGCAGGGGCACAGGTGCCGCCGCTACCGCCGAACACGGTCACTTCGCCTTTCCAATGCTCTCTGAGCTGATCTTCCCAATTTGACACCGTCGAGAGCGGGCATACAATGAGAGTAGCGCGACTTTTTGCCTTGATTCGTGAAGCACGCGCATACTCCGCCTCCACTTTCTCTTGGACTTTTATATTTTTATTCTTTTGTCTTTGTGACGTAGCAGCATCTGGGGAAGGCATGCCCCAAACGCTTCCGGCGAACTGGCCAGGGTCTACAGAATCACTAGGCGGAGCAGGCGTATCCAAAGGCGTGATTGCGAATGCTTTTGCAGACGCAAGGGTTGCTGCAATGAGAGAAACGCAAGTGATTGTTTTCCCGAGACCCATCTATCCGGTGCTCGTGAGACGTCCACGCTGGGACTTTACAGAAGTGTACTCACATCGTCTGCCAGAATTGCTCCTTTGGTTTCACATGGTTGCTGGTATACTTCTTTCTGGGTAACGATGTGAAACCAGGATAACCGACCCGAAAGCGGGTTAGTGCGTAACTGCCAAAGAGAGGAAAAGTTTCCATCAGGGCCGGGTCTTTCTCGCTCGCGCTCCAGCAAGAATGTCAGGGCTTTCTTCTGATGGGGATATAACTTTGTCGCAACATCGGGACCTGCCAGAAAATAAATGGTGAGATTATTGAGTCACTTGGCTGACCGTTGTTGACGCACTTGGTTCTGTCTCGATCAACTCGTCTCCATCCTTCAAACTCTTGAATACCTCATCAACCTGGCTCCTTTGTACCTCGACGCTCTTTCCTGTCATTGCCGGAGTGGTCCAACGTGGATTGTTGTTCATGGGAGGAGCTCCGTAAAGTCGATTTTGAACCATGATTGCGCGGTTGTGGCCACCCGGCGGAGGGTTGTGGGGATTGTGGTAATGATAATTGGCAAGCCTTTGAGTATCGTAGGGCGGTGTTGGGTGGTCAAGAAGAAGATTAACCTGGCGCAGGTAATTTCCAACAACGGGTATATTTCCTTTGGGAGTGTAGACAAGCATTTGAAGAGGAAGAATAGGGAGCTTCAGAGCAATATAAGTAAATAACGAATGTGGTAATGATAAGCAGAGACCGTACAGTTGGAGGGCCTTTCCGTACTTTCGCATCGAGGCGAATGAGACCTTTGCCCAGCATAGGGCCGATTGAGGTGGCAACCTTTTGCTCGACGACGCCGAACGCCTCCCCATTGATTTGTTCTCCATTTGGACCTCGAGTATGCGGTGCTTTGATGTGGATTGTCTCCGACCCACTAGGAGTGTGTTCGTACTGGAGACGAACAGCTGCCCACTCTGAGTCACTGTTAGAATCGTGTGGAGCCAAATAGGATACTGGATAGAGCACAAGAGCAGTGACACTGAGTTGGCCGATACACACTGGGGTTTTCGGTGGTAATTCGGGTGGTAGTGTGGACGGCGCTGGTGCTTGTTGCATCTGCAAAGAAGGTGGAGGAGATGGAGACTCTGTAAGATCTATAACCTGTGGATTGGGTGGCGCATGCATCGACGGGGTGTGTGAAAAGGAAGGAGGCACGTGTGGCGGGTTGGGTGGAGGCAGTTGTGTTTGTGAGTGGCGAGGAACAAAAAAGCTTGAAGGACCAGCAAAAGCAGGACGATACTTGGACTGTGAATTATATGAGCGCGTCGGCTCAGAGGGGCCAGGCCTGGAAAAGGGACTATCTGGGATAGAGATTGCGAAGTTCTGATTGAAGCTAGGCAATCGCGACGGAGAATTTGGATGGACATCATCGTCCTGGGGGGCAAAAATGCTAGGACCACCGGACTGATCGAATCGGGAGGGAAACTGCTCAATGCGTGCACGTTTAGCGTAGTGCTCTGTCCCGTAGTGGTCATTGGCGTCGTCCTCGTCCTGTGTGAGGTCTATATGGCTGGACTGACTGAAAGGCGATGCAGCCAACGCCGATGTCGACGGCGCATGGTCAAAGGCACTTTGAGTGGCCATGTGTCAGACAGCGACGAAGAGGTGCTGCTCGTTGCGTGCGACGGCGAGGATGGAGAGATTACGGTTAGGATATGCGCTTCGACCCTAATTGCAATTGCTTTTTCCACGTGATCGTCTCTGTCAGCGCTCACTCAGCCCTAACTCAGCCCCAGCCGAATTTATTCCAGTTCCGTCCGCATGTAAAAGCAATCATGTAAAAGCTAGAATTTAAACACAGTCTAAGTCCATCCCATTGCGTAGTACGCCTGTCTAGCTGCCTCTTCTTTTGCTATTTGCTTGCTAGGACCCATTCCAATCCCCTTCTGAATGCCATTGACTGTTGCAACACATGTCGTACCAAACACTTGAAAAGATAATCACCCGGCGACGTACCTATGCAACGGACATTCCACTGGCCTGCGTGAGGTGGCCCACTGAATTCAGCTGGATATTCCACTACCACACGTCGTTGAGCCGCAGTCTGATTAAATAACGGCAAAAAAGGAAGTGTAGGTTGTGCAGGTGCCAATGGATTAGGCAGAGGTACCTGCGGCGGCGGCACATGCGGCACAGCTGATGGCGGATGCGGATGCATGTGGGGCGGCTGCTGCCTGTGCCTATCCGTTGGCGGCGACGGAGGTGGCTGAGAGGCAAAAAATATAGGTGTCGACTGGTGAGGAGCGTATGTTGAGTGGTAAGGAGGCGGCTGCTCGCTCTTCGCCTTCTTTGATGGCGGTTCGATGGGCAGGGGATGTTGCTCCGACGGGTGAAATCCTGACGACAGATAATCTTCAGATATCAAGAGATGGCTCATCCATTCTTGCACAGTCTCTATTCCATTCTCTGCATACACTCCACCCACATAAGCGCAAAAGAGGGACCGTGTTTCCTACAATATTAGTCAACGAAAAGTGAATAGATCCGGGGTACGAAGAATCCACCTTGGGGGAACTCAGGGAGGGAAAGATCCCAGGGTGACAGCGAAGCTTCTCCCGCAATTTGTACATCGTCACCCACTTGTTCAAGTTTGCGTCAGAAAGCGCTGCCTCCCGTTCTGACTGCGGCCAAGGGGTTACTTAGATGTGAATGAATCAGAGCACACAAGATAACTCACTATAATTTCTTGTGTAGTCAGGATGGGCCGCTTATTGAAGAGTACATGGGTTACTGTAGCTTCGAGGGCCGTCTGTCCCAAGTGAATGAAACGCTCATTATCGCCATAGTCCTCGGCGTTTCCGGAGGCTCTCCGCAGGGAGATGTGAGTGAAAACTTGAAGAACGATATCACTGGAGATCTTGGGCAATGACGGTTCTTGTCCCAAATGCTCTATTGGCGGTCTGTGACGTTTGAGTTGGGCGGACGAAAAAGCGACAGGATTGGTATAATTCATGTTTTGCCATTGACGTTGTGTTGCTGTTTATATCTCGCCCTAACCTAGCGATGATTATTGATCTCAAGATCAAACTCCGTGACACTCGCCCTCCATCGATCTTCGACGTAGCATGGGGAAGAATTATATGCATTGTAAGGCATGATGCATGAAAAGGCGATGTAAAATATTCGACAAGTATAAACACGTATATTACCCAATTATGTGCAGTATGAAGAAGACTAGAAGGAAAACGCATTTACTAATCGCTTAGATCAAGTCGAATGACATTCGCATCATCGCCTGGCGTCTCTTTTCTCTTTCCCTTCGATAGAAGTTTGCGTAGCACGCGTACGGTAGAAACGGAACTAGGGTCAACACTCGTCTCTAACCTTATTATCTGTCTCATGATGCTGAAGGGTTGACATTCATTACATATTCTTCAGACCGGAATCGCAAAACTAACCTCTGAGGGCCAGCGACTACGAGGGGACAATCCTTGATGAGATGATGAGGCGTTTGTTCGCAGATCGGGCAGACTGGGGGAGGAGCGGGGACCGCCGTTTTTGCCTTCTTTATTTTGGCTTGTTCCGTTCTAGATGGTGATGGGGGGCGTTTAGATGAACCTGCCTCAGCATTCCACCCAGGTGATCGGGCCACAGACAAAGCTGGTTGTAGCCTAGGCTGCATCTGGGATTTTGTAGAGGGTATAGTCGGCTTCGCGGGAACTTGTTGAGGAGGAGAGGGCCCCGCACTGGCGGCGGTTGTTGCATTTGTGAGCATGACTTGAGCATGGGGCTGGTTTGTCTGGCGCACAGGATGTAGGGGTTGCCCCACAATCAAGTCTAGGTGTCCACGTTGGTGTAAAGTCCGGTCAATGGCCTCGATCGCAGCTGTCTGAAGACTATTTCATTCATAGTACAACGCGTTGACAAATAAGACTTACCCTTTCTTCCCATGGCTCGTCTTCCGCGTGGAGGAGAAGCATCTCGCGGTATTCAGCAAGATTTTCGGATTTTTCGATCATCACACACTCGCCAGGTCCATGTCCTCTTCCGCACAGTCCACAAGGCTGAACAACAGGAGGCTGCACTGGTGTCAGGACGGACTTCTTTGGTCGAGGTTGCAACAGTTCGAACGAATCATCCTCAGCGTTGCCACTCGACACTTCGCCACCCGACTCTATTTCTGAGGCAGTATAGCCCGATCCTTCTGAGGCAATCGACTTAGCTGATTTCATCGGCACCTCGATCCCCTCTTTCCAAGGCTCTTCCCGATATGCATTAGGCTAAGAAATCGCACATCAAATTATTTTCAAGTGAAAGTCAGGTTAGTTTTAGTTACCTTGGCAGCAGCGCGCCGCTTCACGCCACGCCCTGATAGTGCGATATCCTCCATTTGAACCTTGTCACGTTCCTCGGTGATTTTCTTCAGAGTTTGCGCCCATGAATCCCCTTGATCCACATCCTCTACCTCTTCTAACGAGTCCTTGTCGGCTGCCCAAACTTTTGCAAAGGCAAAAGACATGCCCTCTTTGACTTGCTCTTGCTCGTCTCCTTCTTTCTCAGTTTTCTCCACAAGTTTCTCGATATCTTGTTCGGAGTCTTTAATGACCCTTTAGAACTGGCGTTCGAAGCAGGGAAGACACGAAAAAACTCACAGACGATCTCCCGCGAAGATTCTTCCGAGTTGAAGAGAGTTTGAGCACCATAGGTAAGAATAGACTGCACATCTTCGCCTGCGGAATCTTCGTCATCCATCTTCTGGACAATGAGATGGTCTAAAACTAATTTCTTCTTCCCGACTTGCATAATACGTTCTACGATACGAGAGTAAGCTCAACTTGAAATCATTGTTGTCAAACTGACCTTCTGCCGAGTCTTTGACCATGAGCTTGAAAACAAGGCACGTCTTTTGTTGACCAAATCTGTACGCCCTCGCAATGGCCTTATGGAGGGGGTCAGTTGGATATTGATTTAAGCTACAGGGACTTACTTGTAGATCCTGATATTAAAGAGAGTCAACGGAAGTGTGAGGGGAACGGAAGAAATGACGACAGACCTGGTGAGGATTAAAATCGGGATCGTAGATGATAACTGTATCCGCACTCTGATGTAAATTATCAGTAAAGGGACAAAGGGCCAAACCAAAACGGCTCACAAAAAGATTGATTCCAACGCCCTGGTGCAAACATAATGTTAAGGGAAATCTATTCACAGATATATGAGTCCCACATACCCCAGCACGAGTTGTCAACAGGTAGATGAAGACCTCTGAGCCTGGTTTGTTGAATTCATCCATGCCTTTCTGTCGATCTTTGCCCTTTGTGCTGCCGTCCTAATCAAAGGGTTGAAGTCAAAGTGGACATGCCGCTACACTAGAGGCATACCAAACGAAGATATCGAAGGCCTTCGCCGATTAGGAAATCTTCAATTACGTTTAAAGCGATGACGAACTTGTAAAAATGAGATGAATAGATATTACCTGGACTTTTTGAATGAAAAAAAAAAAAAAAAAAAACATCTACCTGACTGAAGAGGAGCACGCGGTGTCCACGTTCTTTTAGCTTTGGGAGTAATGACTTGAGAAAACGAAGTTTTCCGCTGCCGTCAATTAACTTCTCGTGGCTTTCTTTCGGCGCCAAGCCTCGGGGCTCAATATCCTCTGCGTACAAGTAGGGATGCTGCAGGCATCTAAAGCACGTCTCACCGAGGATGTTAAACAATATATGGACGTGGCTTACTTCCTTAACTGCATGAGAACATTGTTTATGCGCCCCTTGGATGGTGCGCCAATGTTGGAATTCGTCAAGCCGTTCAACAGCTCGAGGTTGTGGCCTGGAAGGACGTTAGAGATGAAAAGAGCAGCATGATTGGTGAACACTCACTCAAAATAGACCGGTAAACCTCCTTTTGAAGCGGAGCCATGGAGACAGGGACAATGACTTCGTTCTGGTTTGATTTAGTGATAACACTATTGTATACATTTTGAACAGAATGAATTACCTTAGGAGGGAGCTGCAGAACTTCACTTTTGAGTCGGCGCAAGAAGTAGGGTCGAAGCTTGTTGTGCAGTTGTTTGACGAGTTCTTCGGTGAGCTCCTCATGCTCTTTCTCGAGTCGTTCAAGGTCTTTCCATTCATTGGGGTCAAGGAAATTCATGAGGTTGAAGAGTTCCCGTATATTATTGTTCAACGGTGTCTGTGTGGTGTCAGTGTCGATACATATAAGATTGTAAGCCGTCACTAACACCGGTCATGATGACTCGTTGAATCGTCTTAAGTTCATTTAGACGCCTGAAAAGGAGACTGTTGTCGCTCTTCACTGTGAATGGAGAATGAGAAGCTTTGGCCGCAAAATCAAAGCAAACATACGCCTCTGGCCTTCATCAATCACAAGCACCTAAACCCGAAGAGTCAGTTGTGTTATAACAGCCTTCCACATCCATTTACTTGCCTCCCATCTAGGTTGCTTCTTGAAGACAGGCGTGAAATCTTTCTGGTTGAGCAAAGCTTCGTAGGTTGTAATAAGGACGTGGAACTTTGCCCCGGTTTCATGTGCACCCCTGGTTTCGTGATAAAGCTCGTACTTCTTTATAATTTCCCGCGCTTTCCCTTCCCCGAAAAATGGGACAACTCTGAGCTTTGGAGCCCATCGCTCAAATTCTCTTACCCAGTTTGTGATGGTAGAATTGGGAACCACAACAAGGGCCGGAAAAGCCTCGAAGTTCGCAGCAATATTACCGAGAAACGTTGCAACCTGAACGGTCTTGCCCTGCCCAAGAGGGGAGATTTCCGTCATCGTCTTCTGACATACAGAAGGTCCACATACCAGCCCCATTTCGTCGGCAAGAATGCAAGGTTGGTGTACCCACCAGTTGTTACACAACCAATTGAAACCGTCCACCTGAATATCTATTGGTCAGCGCTCCAATCCTAACAAGCCGCATTCGACTCACCTGGAATGGCATGAGTTTCAATTGCGGATCCTGACCGATATCAAGGTCCTCGGCCTTGTTCAATCCATGTCGAGCGCGGTATTCATTCTTTTCCCGGTTGTCAAACTTCTCACAGTAGGACACTGAGTGATTCGGGACGATCACGGTTCGAGAGTATATATACCGGTGCAAGGCGGATCTATAAGCCTCATGTCCATAGCCACTGGGTCGAGGCGGCGAATCCCAGCTCGCTGGATAAACCGATTTAAGGACAAATTGTAGGAGATATGGCGTACTTACCTTCGTCATAACCAAGGTCTTGCCATTTAATGAATGCCCAGGCCACAAGCTCTATGTCTTGCTCAGTGAAGACGCGACCTGTCCTTTCTTCCCACTCCGAAACCCTTTCCACAAGCTGATCACTCGGTTGTTCGCCTTGGTCGAAGGCAAGTTCGCGTTCCTCCAGCATATCTTTATCTAATACATTGCCGATTTCGTCCACGTCGTCGTCGGTACCATTGGAGAGCCTTTCCCTGCCTTTGCCTTTACCTTTATTTTTGCGTTTGCGCTTATTCTCTAGTTCCTGGCTCGGGCCACAACGCCAAAGCAAAACATCGAGAAGGCGGTCGATTGTTTTCCAAGCTGGAGGGATACGGCGCTCCGCATCTGGAATAGCCTCTTGCGGTAATACTGGCGTACTTCCCGGTGGTTTGGTAGAGGAGGCCCGCGATTCGTCGCCTATTTCGAAGGTCGAACCTGGCTGATCGTCGTCCTGCTCAGAGGCATCCGCAGACTCCATTAATTCCACTTTGGAGCCACCCAAAATAAAATTCTTCAGCTTTCCTGGGTGTGTAGAGAGAAGCCACATATGTGGAACCCATTGGACACGCTTGAAACTCCTGTCTAGCCATTTAACGAGATACTCTCGGGGTAAAGAACTCTTGTAGTTTGGAGGTTCGTCACGCTGCCGAGCAGGCTTGGTAGCGGTCGCAGGATACGGGCGCCATGCTATGATTCTATCGACGCCGAATGTGTAGGAGGCGCAGTCAGCGCATAACCAGATCTGAGTATAGTGGTGAGCGATCTCATCAATGGTATCACCGGGGGATGGCGGCGGGAGATGTTCGTAATGAGCCAGCCTTTTACAAGTCATACACCGGAAGAGAAGCTGCTTTTCCGAGTCAGACGCAGGTTCCAGAGGCGTAGCGGAGCTGTCGTCTGCCGTCGTACTATCTTGAACATCAGAAAGCCTCTTTTCCTTTTGGACAGCGTCGGCCTCAAGAGCAACCTCCATACAAGCCATGCAAAACCCTCCTTTGATGCAGGCGCCTGTATGCCGTTCACCTCTACACTTTTCTCGCAAATATCAACAGAATACACTTACCACAAATAAATTCCGTAGTCTGGCTTATGTCCAAGCCAGGACGCTTTTCTGGTTCGGGATCGGCGGATATATGGTTGCCATCGGGTTTATTCTGCTCCCATGCAGCTCGATCTCTATCTCGAGCTGCTTTCAAGATCTCGTCCCTTTGAGTGTTTGCCATGCATTTCCAGTGCGCGACAACTGGGCATTTGAGGCTAAAATGCGGCTTAGTAGGGCCATAGGAAGAAATATAGTTCGTAGTGACTTACCAACGTACCCAGCCGCCGAGTCCTATCAATCTTTCTTCGTCATCCGAGTCCTCGAATTCGTCATTTTTCTTTTTCTTAGATCTCCTTTTGCCTTTCATTGATATAGCACGAAGAAGCTTGTGCGCAGGGGGTTCATGGCACTTTTCGCAGATGTCGCGGTGTTTCTGCGTTGGGCCAGTTTCTTCGCCGAAATGAAGGTCGTTATCGAGGTCTGCGACAGAACGAAAATGACCATATGCTGGTCGCGATTCCTTGTTTCGAACCAATTTCTTTGTTTTAACCTTAGGACGACCATTGTACCCTTCATTGTCACCATAGCTGAGGTCGGCCCCATCCGTGTCAGCGCCAGAGCCAGATTCCTCTAGTTTTTTCGGGTGTCGAGTAGAATTTCGCGTGGACCGCCTTGAAGGATGTATGGTAATGCTTTTTTCACTATCTCCTGTCTCCACATCTGAGTCTATGATTATGAGTCGTGCGGACCGTGTCTTTTTGGGGCTGAAAGGAAGAGCCTGTTTTCGCCGTCCTGAAGACCGCGTGCTCGGGTGCAGAAGTGGCAACTTCTCCGTCTCTTCAAAATTACTTTCGTCGTCGTCGCTACTTTCATCAATTTCCATCGCGTCTTCGTCCTGAGAGTCTGGGACGACCTCTGGTGACCTGATGCTGCGAGCGGACGAAATGTTGACAGTGGCGTGTCGATTGATGATGCTGACAGTGACCCTGACACGCGATAGCGGATGGATGTAATGTGCGGAGGGGTCAAATGGCTCCAAATCACCACAAGCTTCTCTGCGATCTATTGGAACAGTGAGAAAGGTCAGCAGCAAGCGCAAATCGCGTACCAAATTCATCAACAAGGTTTTTATACTTCTGTAAAAATGGGATGGAAGGAAACTAAATGCAGAGACGCGTCAAGGTCAATCGAAATTCACGTAAAGCTATCGCACCTTATGGGCCAACCCTTTCTTGTGCCGGGCATAGTAGTATGATATTTTACGCTCGTGGTATTTGCCTATTACTTCATCTAGAAGAATTTCTGAACCAGTCGCCAGAGAAGTCTCTTTGGCCGCTTTATAAAGCTTCTTCTGCTCGTCGGGGATGTGTGGGGGTAAGATGAAGAAACCACGTTGCGTTGGAGGTGGCAGGGTTGCATTTAAAGGTGAAAACACACGACCATCAGAATTTTGGGCCTTATTAGCGGGCGGAAAAAGCAAAGCCGGGTCAGAAGAGGGCTCGTCAGCATCCATTGCTGGCGTCGAGATTGAGAATACGAGACAAGTTGACCGTGAGTAATATTGATTTTGATGTGACACTGCTCCTCCGATCTATATTGAATCTATAGCGCTCAAAAACTAAAATTCTTTGACAGCTGACGACACGAATGCAACATGTTCTTTTGGCGGGCTATTTACATACCCTAGACAAGGTAAAGTATTATAATATCGACAACTCCGGAGCGCGAGGGAAGGATTCCGTAGATTACCAAGAGGAAGGCAACAAGATATCATGTACTCATAGTTGTAAAATGCATCACATAGCATCGGGGCCAGGCCAGCTGTCGCAGTTGAGGATAATCTTACGGCCGGACTAGAACAGACTAGAGCTCGAGGGTGTGCAATGTGGCCTTTGCAAAGAGTGACGACGGCATTTGAAGAGTGGGGTTAAACGTTCAACTTGAGTCGGGCGTGTTATTCAGCTTCACCCGAGATATAGTGAGAGTCTGTAAGAGAGCATATGCAAACGGCCGAATGTTATGTTGGTGAATTAATCTCACGATGCATTTGATGTCCATGATGATTCAATCACAACCGTGACTTACGAGGGTTGTCAAGTACCAGCTTTCGTCGAATCTTCGAGCTCGATGTCTCGAGCGCCACCCTTCCCGACTCGTCGCCGCTCGCCTTCTGTCAATGGAGCCAGCATATCCAGTCCAACTCCATTCTCCCCCGGCGCCTCATCGGGCACTCGACCCCTCCAAATATCGCGTCCTATACAAGAACGATCGACGACTCCTGGCAACGGGTCTTATACCCCACAATCCCCTCGATTGGGCCCTCCGAATCCTTCTTCGGGTGGCCCCTCGCGTCCACAACGATCTGAATTGAGATCCAGGGTTCCTGACTATGACAATTCAGAGCAAGTGTCGTATAGAGACAGTATAAGCACCACCCGCTCCGACGTCTCTCTGTCATCCAGGCCCCGAGCTGACGCTACCAGCCCAAATGTTACCACTAAGCCTAAATCCCGACCTCATCGTCTACAAAGCCCTGTCACGGACGAAGGGGATATGTCGACTCCTACATCTTTGACGTCAGCTTTGTCTGCATTTAAGTCAGCAGGCTCCCGAAGACGCGGAATGTCGAACGACAGTGACGAAGTGGATTACCAGACGGAGCGCCAGAACGAAATTGAAGCCGAGAGAGCTAGGCAACAGAGGATTCGTGACAAAGTACCGGGCAGGCGAACTAACGGCAAAGCCAAAGCTGGCGATATTGACGGTATTGCCGGTCTTCCGGTCATTTTATTCTGTCGTGCTGATTGAATCGCTCTCCAAGCTGTCTTGGATCAGGTCAAAGACGGTTGGGAGTTTATCATCGACCCAGATGCAAGAATTCTTCGTCCCTTTTGCTGGAGTATTGAAGTTTATTTGAAATATAGTTTAACAACGTGGACCTTGCACTTCAATTACTCGATGACTCCTCACATGGCAAAGACATGGACTCTTTTCGGAGAACGAAAGAAATGCTCGGAAGGGCTCTAAAAGGCTCTGTGGATAGTGCGTTACACCACGTTGCCGACGCCGCATATATTAACATTCACTATGTCAGAACATTACCAGGCATTTGCTGCTTCCCTTCCACACCAATCTGCCCTGCTTGGTCATCTGGGTGAAACACAGACGCAGATCTATAGCTCACGAACTGCTCTCTTGGAGGCAAAAGAGGCTTTAGGAAATAAAAGGGCCGATTTGGTCCAGTTGTGGTCCCGAGGCCAGACGTTGGAAGAAATGCTTCGTCTTCTTGACCAAATGTAGGCCTTCAGCGACAGTTTCCTGTTCAAACACTTCATGAGATTCCGCAGAGAGCATCTGAAGTCTGTGCCAGACCTTTTGGAAACACTCATGTCAGAGAAACGACTGCTTCAAGCTGCCGTCCTGCTTGTGCGGAGCCTGAAAATAATCAACAAACCGGATATGCTCGAGATTGGTGCTGTATCTGACCTAAGAAGTTATCTGGTCGGTCAGGAAATGGTACGTTGCCCCTGCTGTACTTGATTTTTCGGTGCCATTTACCATGTTCAGGCACTACGTGATATCCTTGTGGACGAATTGCAGAATCATTTATATTTGAAGTCTTTCTGGTGCGACACCCGATGGGCAGCATATACGCCCAATCAACAGACATGTAGGTGAACACCGCTGTTTTCTTGAACTTAAGTAATAATGTCTCCCGGGGTATTGCAGTTTCGAAGATCGAATTTGAGGAGGAAGGTTCTTTCAAGCCTTTCGAGAACACAGAGTCAACCCCCACTTCGCCAACGTTTCGCCCTAGTCGGCAAGCACGCTTTTTGATGGACCTTGCCATCAAGCCCAATGAATCACCCGTAGACTTGAGTGATCTGAGTGCTGGCAACAATCAGCCAAGCTCAAACTTGGCCTCCGTTTCTAGTGCAACTACACACAATCCAGAAGCCGACTCTTTTGCCTATATGGAGACGCTAATCGAATCTCTTGCTGTTCTGGGAAAGCTGGGCAGTGCATTGGATAATGTCGCACAAAGACTGCCGAGTGAAATATTCAACCTTGTGGAAACAACACTTGATGAAGTCGAGGAACGGGCGGAATATGGCCGCCGAAGCACGATGTTGGGTATGGGCGAGACTGTGGGCAGAATGGAAGGCGTATATCTTTTCACCTCGGACAACTCACCTGCGAATTCAGTAATGCCAGCCAAGGGAACATTCTTGCGGGCATCGTGTTTAAGACTCGCTGCTTTGGAGTCCTCCTCGAAAAGAGTCGAGCATGAGATCCTCAAAGATCTTTTTTGGACCTTGTACTCAAAGTTAGACGCAGTTGCACAGGGTTTACGTGTTGTTTATGAAGTCGCAAATCGGGTGGGCTTGGTAAGGGCAGTCGACCTTTACATTCTTCAAAACATTAAAATCCCTACAGCGACGGGACTTCAGAGATTCATCAGGCGCCAAACCCGGCTCACTATTTCCTTTGGCGGAAGTGTGGATCCCAGTACAGACAGAAGTCGGCCTATTTTTACTATCCCTGTCCTTTTTTCTGACACAGGGCTCAGGTCCGGACCCTTATACATGATTATTTAACGGATGAGGATCAAGGCTCAGTTTCTGGCCGAAATCCCATCTCTTCGATCAATGAAATCCTCCGCGAAGGAAAATTTACTCGAGACCGAAGCAAAGTGCAACTTAATCATCATGCATCAATGTGGTCGTTTATCTAACTATATTCAGGCAGTTTTTCGCTTTGCAGACACCGACTCAAAAATGACAGTCAAAGCCCTCAAACCGCATGAAGATGGACTTACACGAGTACTTAATGATACTATGCCTGGGCTTGTTCCAGGATCAGGCGATGCTGTCCAAGCAACCTTGGCTAGTGTTGGGACTGACGATCGCATGCTTGGAGCAGACCAACACCATCGACTCATCATTCGCCCCGATGCGTTCCACGTCAGCGTTTTGTTCCAGCCGACTCTTGCCTTTCTCAGTCGAATATCAACGGTCCTGCCTTTTGGGATAGAAGCCGAGCGAACGTCAAGCGCTGTTTTAGACGAATTTGTCCTCAAAGTCTATCTACCCCAACTGGAAGAAAAGGTGTCCGAACTATTTCACCAGGCTGTAACCGGTATATCTATTTAACTTGCCCATTTTATGCCTACTTATATGTTTGTTGAAGGTCCGGAGGGATTTCAACCCGATCCCTCAGCAATTTATTTGTCTCCGGAGCCTCTGGTCAAGGTACAAAACCCCTTCTTTTGAATCTTCCGTTTAGGGATTTTCACATTTGACGATTATTTGACGACAGGCAAGTACCCAGCTAATGGCATTGATCAATTCCCTCTGTGCCATGCTTGCCATTAGCCCATTCCATCGAGAAAATTATTCCCGTTTAATTCTGGGAGTCATTATACAGTTCTATCAACGGTGCAGTGACCGCTTCCAGGACCTCGTTGCAACCCAGGACACTCCAGAATCCAAGCTTGAAGCCAAACCGGCTCTTGCCGCTCAATGGGCACAGCGATCGGAGGTTAACACTTGTATATCGGAATTGCTGGGCACGAAGGTGTGTCTTTTCTCTCTTACTATCGTCATCCTCATCATTTTTCAGGAGGAAGATGGTGCTAAGCTGCTCCAGCTCTGTCGCCAAGAGACAAATCTTGAACTGGAGCTTCTCAGCGGGAAAGCAATCACCCAACCTGACCTGATTTTTTCAGTTCGCAACCTTGCATCACTGGCAGCTCTATATCGCAGCGTCGTCAGTCCTTCAACCTTTAGGCCAACTACCTAAATCTGACCTGCTTTTTCAGTCTTGGTTTACTGCTGAGCTTAGCGCGCTCAAAGCCAGACCCGATGACACGTTACCTACGTCGCCTCAAAATCTGGAACCACTGTCTGGGGCTACGCCATACACCCCCTTCGTTCCCATCATTCAAACTCAAGAGTGTTTGCGACTTCCTCTCTCGCGAGAGATGTCACTGTAAGCTATCATATTGTCGGAGGAAGCTATCTCTCAATCTTTCAAAAACCTAGCCGCTTTCAAGCTCTACTCAAGACATACGAGCAGCTATCTGGCCTTATTCTGGACACGATACGTATTGATGTCCGCTGCCGGACAATATACTATCTGGACTCATCGATGCGTCAGGTATGAGTGTCTTGTGATAATACCTGTCATGCTCACAGGCTTTACAGGGTGATTACTCCATCAACTCTGATGCCAACGAACCAGACCCTCGCATTGTGAACCTGAATGCGGAATTGGTGAAATGTGATGACTTCGTTTCCACATGCTTGCCGATGCGGGAAAGACAGTAAGTCGTAGCTTGCCTTCCGGACGGTCCAGATAAACTCATTGACTGGCTACAAGGTTTGTCTTCGTCGGGCTGGGGCATCTCATGGAAGACCTTCTCATATCAAACGCACGACGCCTACATCGTGTGACCTCTTTTGGCATCAAGAAAATCTTGCGAAATATGCTTGCTCTCCAACAAAGCATCAAAACTCTTACAAACGACCAGCAAAATACTGAGTTCGAGCGAGCCAAGCAATATTATTCCTTATTTTTTCTTTCGCCCCAGGTATTTTACTCCTCTGCCAGGCATAGAGTGATCTAATTTGATTTAAAGGAAATGTTGGATACTGTGCGTCAAAGGGCCTTCTTCAGCTTCGAGGAATACCAAACGATGCTAAACCTACAATGCGGTGTCAATCCAGCGGATGGTGAAGCAGGCGTCGCGAAAGCCACTGATCGTAATTATAATATGTATATGATAGAACTCCATGGGTTAGAGCTAGAAAGGTCAGGCCCGTAGTACTGCCGACGGCGTATTATTTGTTATATACATCTTCGACCTTTTGCCAATCTATCTTTTGCGCCATCCTTTTCACGTTCCAGCCATTCCAGGTCGGCTAAAGGTTGGACCTCGGGATACTGAGAAGGATCAAAACGAAGAGAAGGTGCCAGTGCATTTGATGAGAGGGACACAGAGTATTTGTCAAAAGATTGTCCTTTCTGGCCACTGGTGCGAGAATATGTAAGGATTGGCAATCGTCCCAACAATTCCTGATAACGTCGACGCAGCCACCTTGATGGATGACGGTGTTGTTGTGGAACATTGAGATCGGTACCTAGGCTCATGTTCAGTCGCTCTTTACGAGTAAGAG
Organism: Blastosporella zonata; assembly: GCA_018856295.1. NCBI lineage: Eukaryota > Fungi > Basidiomycota > Agaricomycetes > Agaricales > Lyophyllaceae > Blastosporella > Blastosporella zonata. Next base: position 42,892 of record JAFLHD010008896.1, on the reverse strand, counting down.
GTCGCGGCATAGCAAAGGGGCCAGCGACTGTTTGCACATCTTCAAAGATACCATACCCCTGCATTCCCATCCCTCTCACGCCCGCTTGGGATAGTTCATCTTGTGAGCTCCCTTCGCAATCAGCGCCAGACGAGGAATCTTTGATCACAACTTGCAGGGGTGGCAGCACCTTTCTCCACTCCCTAGTAAAATATCTCCATCGGATATTTACTTCGCGTCGTTTGCTCAGGGGGCCCAGCAGGCGAGCGTCTTCGGAGGAGGGATCGGCCCTAAGGGGAAGAATTGGAGGAAAGGTCAAAGACTTCGCCACAAGAGGTTTGGTTTTGCGAGAATGGCTGGACAGAAGCAAGGCTTTGATCTCAGGAGAATAGATAGGGGGTCGGGACTTCTCGACAGCAGGGATAATCCGCGGAGGAACTTGGGCATTTGGATCAGATAAAATTGGCTTCAGTGGAGAGTCAGCATGGTGGTCGAGGCGATGATGTAGTTGACAGACCTTCATTAATTCCCATTTGAGCTTTCCCTTCCGTCCATAAGCAACGTCAAGTATGTGCTCGAAAGCTTTGGTGTTCCCGTTGTTGGCTGCTTCAATTTTACGTATGTCCTGCTCAAATTGAGCTTTAGGAAGACAGCATCTTGAAGATGTCATACCTTAGAGACACGTTTCACCTTCCTGCGGTAAACATCTTTAGGTGGTATTGAAGAAATGAGTGCACGGATATCGTCGGAGGCCTTGATGCGGAAGAATTGACTGAGATACCATGTGAGTTACATACAACATTGAATCGTCAGATGGGGAGCACTCTGACCGAAGATACTGCTGAGGAAGTTGTCTAATTTGGCGAAGGTAGGTTCTGTAGAGTGATAGGAGTGTGATGGTCATGACTGAATTACAACTTTTTTGCGACCCTCACATGATGCGACCACGAGACGAGCCTTGATGATCTTCCGGACACGTATATCTCTCCGTCAATTATCCGTACGAACCTTTATAACGCGCACGATGAACCACACAAGTGTCAGTTTCAGAGGCTCCAGTAATGTTCAGGCACTCTGCTATCGGAATTCTTGCCATCGCCTCTGTGGCTGCTGCTCAGCAAGCTGTATGTACCTTTTCTACTGGCTCCAACGATATTGTTCTCACACAGGCTTCCCTAGCTTTACGCTCAATGTATGCCCTTATCCAGTTTGAGATACGTCGGTTGAACTAACGTTATACCTAGGTGGTGGCATTGGTTGGAGTATGGATACCCCCCTACTGTTTGTAGATTTGACTAACGCCTGAAATTCATTTCAGCGGGTGGAACAACCTGTGTATCAGGTTCTACCTGCACTGTACTGAACTCATGTATGTCTTTCTATCAGTCCTTTTCGCTGACCCTCTAACCCTGTATAAGATTATTTCCAATGCCTTCCGGGATCTGTATCCACAACAAGTGCTACATCTTCAACGTCCGCTTCGACTACAACCACGACTTCGACGGCAATACCTAGCGGCGGTTTACCCTTCCTCGGTGGCGTAAATATGGCTGGTTACGACTTCACCGTAGTAAGCACAGCAGATGATATGATTCACTGCAGACGCTGATTTAAAATACTCGCATCCAGGCGACCGATGGGTCGTTCACGGGCACCGGCATTGATCCTCCTGTCTCTCAATTCTCTCACTTTGCCTCACAAGGCGTCAACATATTCCGTATTCGTAAGTCTTGCGATGACCGTATTCACCGTTATGTGTGTTCATTTATGTTGCTTCCCTATAGCTTTCGGTTAGTCAAATCCGAGGCGTTTGGTTTCAATGCTGACGGTCCTTCCTAGCTTGGCAATTGATGACACCCACTGTCGGTGGCACCGTTAACTCTTCTTTCTTGGCGCGCTATGATGCTACTGTACAAGCTGCTCTCAACTCTGTCACAAAACCTTACGTTATCTTGGATTTGGTACGTTTGCAATTTCTTCATTGTATTGGTTTCAAGCTTTGAACCTCTCCCCCCCTTCTCTCTCCAGCACAACTACGCGCGCTGGAACGGTGGCATTATCTCCCAGGGTGGGCCTACTGATGCCCAGTTCACTAGTCTCTGGACACAGTTGGCTACGAAATACAAGGGCAACTCGAAAATCATAGTGAGTTATCACTCCACGGGTGACCCTCACGCACTAAATTCGGGCACATAGTTTGGGGTAATGAACGAACCTCATGATCTGAATTCAGTAACTACTTGGGTCGCTTCCGTCCAAGCTGCGGTGAATGCGATACGCGCTGCAGGAGCGACGTCCCAGTACATTCTTATTCCCGGTATGACCCCATCGTTTGACGCCGCTGAGCGAGGTATACTGAATTGTTTAAAGGTTCCTCTTGGTCTAGTGCACAAGCACTTCCCACCGAAGCCGGTCCAGCCCTGGCTCAGGTCACTGACCCTGCGGGTGGAACGAGCAAGCTCATTTTCGATGGTGATGATTACAATTCTTGACCTCCAACAAACATTCCCTAACACCTGCTCAGTCCACAAATACCTCGACTCCGACAACAGTGGAACCCACGCCGATTGTACCACAGTAAGAATTTGTATGTCATTTGTTGATACCTTGCTCATAAGCATAAATTAGTCAAACGTGGATGTACTGACCACACTTGTCGCGTGGTTAAAGGCCAATGGCAACCGTCAGGCGATACTCAGCGAAACCGGCGGTGGAAACACTCAATCTTGCTACACCGAGTATGTCATACTTATTCCATTGTCGCTCTTCTCGACTAATAGGGGGAAAGTCTGAAAGCAGAGCTTGCGTTTGTGAAGGCTAACTCTGCTAATCTCGCCGGGTTCTGCGTGTGGAGTGCTGGATCATTCGACACCACCTACATTTTGACTGTGACTCCCAATGCCGATGGAACTGACCAACCCTTGTGGATTCAGGCTGGTAAGAGTTGTGTCACATTTCTTAATTGGCCCTGTCCCTCAATGGTCTTCCGTTAGTGAAACCGAATCTACCTTCGAGCTGAGCGACGGGGCTCCGCTGATTGGCTGGCTTAAGTTCGACGTTAAAGCTTGAAGGACGATACGGCGAATTCCTAGTGTGGTAGCCTACTTCTGAGGCCAATATATTGACTTGTGAATTGGAAGTCATTATTCGTTCAACCTTATATTAAGAATCGACTCTATACGGATAGAAGTCAATAAGAGATCTAGTGACAATAGTAAGTAACTCACTGGCTTCAACCAAGTCGGCTATCACGCGAGTCAGTGATCCCATCAAATCTGTAGATTCGTTCGGTGAAGAAAATGCTCGCCAAATCTTACAAATCCATCTAATCCTGAACCTTCCAGACTCTGAAATATGGCGAGTGAACTTGATAGTTATCTTTGTCCTCAACTAATTAAATGTTATTAGGTGCCGAAACCCAAAGACCCGAACCCTAGTGGCTTAGGACGTGCCATCATCAATAGGAAGGTCAAAGATGCTCGAAGACAACAAGAGTCAGGACTCGTAAGATTCCTAGAAAGCTCACACCATCTTGAATCTAACCGTCATTCTATAGTATACGTCTGATTTGGATTCTACTAATCGCCTCAAATCTGTAACCCACGAACGTGATCTTGACGAGTTTCTCAACACCGCACAGCTCGCGGGAACAGAGTTTACTGCTGGTGAGCTGCGTTGCCTCCCTCTTGATCTCAAACTGAAGCTCAATACCTCTACAGAACGCAGAAACGTCAAAGTTATACAACAATCTGTCAGTGCTGGTCAAAATCCGTACCTTCTCAGTGAACAAGAGGAAAAGAATACGCTCAAGAAACACTCTGAAAATAAACAAAGACTCAGGGTGCCCAGACGACCTGATTGGACCAAAAAAATGACGCCAGAGGAGCTAGATCTGCAAGAGAAGGCGGCCTTTCTGGATTGGCGGAGAGGGTTGGCACAGTATGTAATCCTTCGGCCCAACTGCTTTGGTGTCTGATGTAGAGAATAGGCTACAGGAGGAAGACAATTTCCTTCTGACACCGTTTGAACGGAACCTCGAAGTCTGGCGACAACTTTGGCGCGTCCTTGAACGCTCGCAGTTAGTGGTCCAGATCGTTGATGCTCGAAATCCTCTTCGCTTCCGTTGCGAGGATCTCGAAAACTATGTGCAAGATGTTGAGGGCCCAGAGGGCGAATCGGGGACCGGAAAAGGGATTAGGAAGAATCTCCTGCTCATAAACAAATCAGACCTGCTTACGGAGCAGCAGCGGTACGCCCATCGCTGGTGATCTTTCAGTGTACTAATATTATTTAAGGTGCCAATGGGCAGACTACTTTGACTCTCAGGGCATACAATACGCTTTCTTCTCCGCAGCCAATGCAACTGCACTACAACAGGAAAGAAAGGACGCTCTTTTAGAAGTACAAAACAAAGTCATCACTTCGGAAGATGACGCTGATTCACAAGACGCTGATTTTGTCGAGGAGGGTGATGTTGTACCAGATGAAGAGGCTTCAGGGAATGATTCAGATGAGGACAGTCCAGAATCTGACGACTATGAAGATCAAGCCTACTTCTCGGCAGACTATGACGAGCCCCAAGTTCAGGATCCTAGGGCCAGAATCCTCTCAGTGCTTGAATTGGAAGACTGGCTATTGGCGATGGCTCCTGATTTATCTGGTTTGCGATGTTTTTTTCTGTGAAGTTTCACAGTTTCCTGATCTCCCCTTGCAGCCTTCAGCGACGCTGCGGGAAAGCCACCTTCAAAATTAACTGTTGGTCTGGTCGGATATCCGAACGTAGGGAAGTCTAGCACAATAAATTCCCTCCTAGGGGAAAAGAAAGTGAGCGTATCGTCTACCCCAGGAAAGACGAAGCATTTCCAGACGATACACCTCTCCGATTCCATCGTCCTATGTGATTGTCCTGGCCTTGTGTTCCCCCAATTTGCGACAACGAAGGCAGAACTCGTATGCGATGGCGTGCTACCCATTGATCAACTTCGAGAGTACACTGGGCCAGCGACGCTCCTCGTTCAACGGTTCCCAAAGGAGGTGCTTGAAGCCACGTACGGTCTATCCATTAAAGTTTCCGGAATAGAAGAAGGAGGCGACGGGAAAGTTAGGGCGGACAATTTCCTGATCGCATATGCAAGTCAGTGAATACAGCTCAATGGAATTATAATTGCTGATCCCGGAAATTTTCAGTCGGCAGAGGATATACACGATCAGGACAAGGCAACCCCGACGAAGCGCGATCTGCGCGTTACGTGTTAAAAGACTACGTCAACGGCAAACTCTTGTACTGTCACTCGCCCCCGGGCATTGCAGAGGATGAGTTCAACAAAGCGACACACGAAGACGCGTTACTTCGTGCAGCTGGGAAGAAACGGGCACCTGTGACCCGTGTTGGTAAAGGTGCAGATACCTTCGTTCCCGCCAATACGGTCGAAGTGCAATCCGGTTCTATTCTACCAGCTCAGGGTCATGGACCCAAGTCTCGCGCTCTTGATCATGACTTTTTCGAGCACAACGCTGCACTTTCCTCACGGCCCTTCATTCAATCTTCGCTTCGCCACGGGGAAGCCTTCACACGTGCGACCATGTACCCACATCAAAATGCAGTTGCAAATGACGGGACGACTTTGGGTGGTAAACATATTACTGGAGCAATTCTCGGGGATGGAAAAAAACATTACAAGCTAAGGCGTACGAAACAGCGCAGTGGGAAGGGTTACGATTAATTACCAATTACCACTAGATCTATTGCTACTACACTCTGTGCTTAGCATTGTTTGATTTTCTTCATTTTTCGGTTTGGTAAAACGAGGGCCAAACGAGGGCTATAATTTCAGTGAGAATCGAGAACTGTCACAACCATGTGACTTGTCACGTCACTCGAAATCGTGAACTTACAAGTTCACAAGGATCCTGGTCTTGTTCAAGCTTCTCAATTTGCTCCAGATATTCACAGCCGTCGCTAGAATGGACGCTTCCTCAGTGGCCAAACGTATATATGCTACAGTCCCTCGTTCTTCTCGAAGTCCTGGCTCGTCCTTCGAAACCTTTACGCTTGCCTCGAAGGCCTCACCTATATGCGCCAAACTCGTTACTATGCGTGGCCAACGCAAAGAAGGTACTGACCTCCCTCTCACTTTTTTTCTTCTTTGATCGCGGTTTACTCTTCAATACCGTAGCCGTGGTGTTGAGCTTGGAAAAACCAGCAATCATTGGCCGAGATCCCTCTATCTGGTAGCGCTTGTCTTATTCACCCAGAATCCTCCTGCCAAACTTGAATCTAGCTCCTATGTTGTTGCTGATAGCGCAGTGTCGAGTGTCCACTGCAAACTATATGCGTAATTACATTCCTTTCTCTTGATTTCGTTCCTAAATTACGGTGCTTTTTAGTGTTCGCTCTCCAAGTGGAGGTGTGATAGTATCTTGTCAGGTAAGAGCTATCTATTCTCTGGTATTTCTTTCTGCTACATTACAACTATAGGATGTGTCTAGGAACGGATTGTATCTTAATGGGCAGCACATCAGAAAGACATCCATAATCATTATGGACGGTGACGTTTTGCGACTTCCGAACTCTCTTGGTTCGTGACCCATTTATCTTTTGTCCGCGTTTACGAAGATTTTCCGTATCAAGAATTCACCTGCATCCATGTCTGGAAAGAGTCCCGTAGCAAGATGACTATCTTCGATCCTACGCCGCCCACCCATCCTGCGCATAAAGTCTGTTTTTTCTCTTCTTTTCCCGCTCTCCTCTCTTTAACGTCACCGAAACTCCAAAGAGAATCGGCGGCTACATAGTTACTCCGCAATGTTTAGGAAGCGGGTCGTTCGCAACTGTACACCTTGCCATGGATCCAATTAAGCGTCGCCAAGTCGCCTGCAAGAGTATAAGAACCAAGAGGGAAAACGATGTCGGGCAAGTCATGAAAGAGGTTCGAATACTGATGACCATCCGTCATGTATGTTGTACGGCCATACTTTGGCTTGTTCGCTGACTCCTGATAGCCAAACATCAACGAGATATACGACACAGAAGTGAACAAGGATTTTATGTTAGTATCGACGGAGTCCATGCTCACTTCTGTGCTCATCGTCATTCGCATCCTCAGCCATATTTTTCTCCAGCTGTGCACCGGCGGTGACTTGTTCACATATATCACTAATCACCCCAGCTCCAAACACCGTCTTTGCGAAGCTGAAGCAAAATATATCATGTACCAGATGCTTCGAGGTTTGGATTACCTTCACGATAATATGATATCTCATCGAGGCATGTAGTCGCGAATCTATTTTATTCTCATTGATATATCTTGCCGCACCTGCCCTAGATTTGAAGGCAAGCAAATTGGCATCTCTTAGGTCTCTTACATTGATCCTTTTAAGCCGGAGAATATTTTACTTCACTCTCCTGGACCATATCCCCGGATACTGATCGCCGACTTTGGACTCGCCCGTCCCAATGCCTACCAAGAGACTTTTAACGTTTGTGGGACTGTTTCATACCTTCCGCCTGAGGGCGTCTTAGCTTTAGATGTGAAGCATCTGGGATACGTCGGGTAACGTACTTTGCTTTTCGATTCACGTTATGCTAAGAAGTTTCTTCAGGATGCCTGCGGACTGCTGGAGCGCAGGAGTGATTCTCTTCATAATGCTTTCGTACGTAAAAGGGGAAGGCCGAGTGTTCCCGACCAGGATTATATTGCTCAACACAATTTTCCTTACAATTGATAGTGGGACGCATCCCTTTGACTATGGACCCATGTGCAGCTCTGACTGGTTCAGTCATATCGAGGAATCACGAGGCACTGACAGCACGCAACCGTCGCAGCGCTATCTCAGTAATGAAGCCCGACTCAAAGCCCGAATCGTCGACGGGAAAGTGGACTTCCAAGATGTATGGAAGAATATGCAAGACGGTCAGGGCAACGGCATCCGTCAACCTTGATTTGCTGATTTGCATAACATAGCACGGGAGCTCGTCGAAAAACTTCTTGTGTACAAGTATCAGCTTCGTGCGACTGTCCCTTCCGCTCTTCAAAGCCTGTGGATCGTCAGCGAACTGGAAGAACTCAAAACGTCGTATGAACGAAGAATCATGTCCAATGCAGAGAGTCTTTAGTTGTGCCTTTTGATATTCATGTATTCTTCCCATGCCCCGTCTTAACCAGCCGCTTTGAACACGTCGATACAATTATTTATTTCGTGCTTTAATTCATGCTTTCAAAAAGTTTGCATGGACTGTGAGACGGATGCAGTGAGTTTCTGTGAACACGAGCAATGATGACACTCACAGTGAACATGATCTGATGCAAATGTAGAGATCTGCGCGGGCATTAAAATTACGACGCGCCTACAATTGCAATTGACTTACAAAGTAGTAACTGTGGTCGTATCCTTCATGGCTTCTTACCCGTACCTGAACTTCATCGTACCCTGATTCGCGCGCCGCTCTCAGGAAATTCTCTGGAAGGAGCTCTCCTTTGAGGAAGAAATCGTCACTCTTTCCCTGGATACAGTGATTTAGGTTCTTGGCGAGCCGAGGATGCTTTCAGCAAATGAACTTACATAGTCGATCAGAATGTGCACCGGGTCCTTGGCTTTCGCGATGAGTTCTGTGGCATCGTATTGGCTTTGTGCTTCCTCAATGCCACCCTGAAGATAACCAGTAAATGCCTTTTGTCCCCAGGGGCATTTGGTGGGGTTAGTGATAGGTGCAAACGCCGATGCCGATCGGTATTGTTTGTTTGTTGAAGAAAGGTAAAGGGTCAGGGCCCCATGGCCTCCCATACTGTGCCCAAAAATGGACTGGCGCTTGAAGTCCTGAAAGATACTCCTAATCAGAGGTGAATGATTGAGCAATAACGTGCACTGACGATAGGGATACCAGCAGCTTCGAGAACTTGCGGGAGCTCTAGGGTTATGTGAGTCAGCATGTTGTAATGCGTTGCGTATTTGGGATTCGTTGCATTTAGATAGAAGCCCGCGCCGACGCCAAAGTCCCAGCTGTCGGTTTCGCCTTCAACTCCGGCACCGCGGGGAGAAGTGTCTGGGAATAGCAGTGCGATGCCCTGACCTGACGCGACACCAAGAAATGCGCCCTTTTGCGCGCTATGGATGCCCGGGGTAGATGTGAGATCTGTTGTTCGCAGTGAAACACGAGCATGCATGCGCACCCGTTGTCTTCTGTGCAGGTTAGACCGGCGAGATAGACCAAGACAGGGACTTTGGCGTGCGCAGCATTGGGTGGGAGAAACAGGTTGAATTGGGCATCTAGGCCTCCTAGAGCAGCCGACTGGGAGTGCGTTGGATGTAACAGGGACAATATGATGATGAGAACTTGCGCGACAGGGTGTGGCACGCAGCTTCCTACCTTGAATTTATACTTTGTGAGCTCGCCCTCGAAGGCCTTATTGGAGGAAATTTTGTGCAGAACGGCTTCAGGCATTGTGGGAGTAAGTGAGTGAGGTGTTGGCGTAGGCCTGTGTGGTAGGTTCTCGGATGTGTAAACTCGATCATCATCACGTGGAATTCCTTCCATTCACAACTCCCATTCAACGACGCTGGATTCCCAGCAAATCTCATGTATATAAAGCAATGTGAATACCATACGATGCCTTGGAATTTCGAACCTTAGATAACTGATAAAGATGACATATTTTGATCTTATCTATGTCTGATCTTATCTCGACGGCGCGTTTCCCTCCTTACGTGACGTCGATGGATGCGGAGGAAGTAAACCATGCGTCGGTCATAGCTCCCCTGGTCGTCGCCCTACTCATTGCGCTGCTAATACGACGACAGTATCGTCAGCCCGATGTAAGTTTTTTGCCTCTTCTCGAAACCAGTCTCACGGTACGAACCAGTACAGTCACATACCCACCGTCGGGCCCTCATGGTTCCCATTTCACATGAGTGGAGCCCTCCAATTCCTCTTTGATGCACCAAAAATCCTTCGAGTAGGCTGCCGTAGGGTAAGTCTCCCCGTCTCTTTTGAACCACGCGTCTTGAATGCCTTGCGCTAGCACGGTCACGTCCCATTCAAAATTGCCGACTTTGTGCGCTGGAATGTCGTGATAACTGCACCACACCTGCTAGAAGAGCTAAAGTATGCTCCTGACGACAAGATATCGCTCGTCGACACACATGTGTGTCCTGGATTATCGACGAACCGTGCCCATTCAGCGCTGCTCAGCACGAAGCTCGCGAGGACTCTGCCAGTTGTGTTCCCTGAGATGCGGGAGGAACTTGTCATGGCACTGGCTGATATTATTAAGAACGCATGCTCGTTGCCCAGCGAACCATCTGATCCTGCTCAAGACCAGGAGTGGTCGTCGCTGCTGGTGGTAGATGCCATGACGGAAGTGGTGAGCCGGGTCTGCAACCGTGCCATCCTCGGGCCACAACTATGTGCGCATCCATCCTTGGCTCATCTGATATACTTTTAAATTTGTCAAAAGGTCGGAGCACAGAACTGACCGCACTCAGCAAGCTGTATATTCGATCCACTGGGCTGCGGTCGGCCATGCATGCCATTTTTCCAACCTCATGGCTCACGTAGGTCACCAAACAAAGATGCATGTAGCTGCTGAGGATAATGTTCTTGCAGAACTGTAATGAATATCTTTAGCAGAGTTCCCTGGAGAGCCAGGCGGATACGCAAATCCCTCGAACGAATAATACTTGAACGGGAAACGAAACTCAATAAGCAACGTCCCGAGGAGGCGCCAGTGAGCTCTCCGCGGTCAAGACTTTAATTATTCTGATAGCTTTTCCAGCATGACGTCCTCTCCTTGTCAATATCCGACTCTTCGAATCCAAGGGCTATTGCCACCGCGCTCCTGGTGCTCAACCTCCAAAGCGTTCCATCGTGTGCACTCACCCTGACAAACGCGCTGTACCACCTCGCTGCACGCAACACGAACACCATATCGACCATGCGTAAAGACATCGAAGAGGTGGTGCGTGAGGAGGGTTGGACGCTGCGTGCGCTGGAACGCATGGTCACTGTAGACAGCTTTCTGAAGGAGACAATGCGTCTCAGTGGATTGCACGCACGTACGTGTTTTTTTCTTCCCACTTGATACAATGTTCAAGCCTTGCACACAGTAACAATGCGCCGCATGACGCTAACGCCATACACCCTCTCCGATGGGACGTACCTGCCTGCGGGCACGTCCCTCAGCGCCGCCTGTAGCCCGGCGGACCTAGAGCCGTCCAGCTTTGACGCACTGCGCTTCTTGCCGGAGACAGGCGGAACTGGGCCTCGGTACCAGCTCACGACGGCTTCGCCGGACTTTTTAGCGTGGGGTTTCGGACGGGGGGCGTGCCCTGGGAGGTTTGTGGCTGGAGCGGTGATGAAGATGGTGTTGGCGCAGGTTGTGGTGGGGTTTGATGTCAGGTGGGAAGTAGAAGGGAAAGGGGAGCAGTGGATGGGGGCAGAAGGGGTCCCAGATTTCGGGGGAAGGGTGTTGGTTCGGAAGCGGGCACGATAGTGTATATGGGACAATACATGATATATTAGGATTATGATTATTTAATTAGCGTGTAGAGGGTATACGTCGTCGCAGGGCGCGCAGCACCGTTGACAGGACTACAGTCAGAAAGATGCTAGCTCGTCGGTACTTGTCGTGTGACCTCGAGCTCGTCACCCTGCCGCGGAGTGCTGGTGCCGTCCTCATCTATCACCTGGCTCAGCCCCTCCCTCACGTCGTCATCGTTCCTCTCTGCGTCCTCGTGCTCCTCGCCCTCACGAGGGACACCATCGACCTCGCCGGCGAGCATGTCGGCGATGCCGAGGTAGAAGGTTGCGGGGCGAAACTTGATCTCCTTGCCCATCATCTCGGCCCACTTGTAGCGGGCGGTGTTGATCCAGCCCACGAGGTCGAGGTGATTGACGTGTTGGAGGGTGCCGAGGTAGGTGCCCTGGGGCCTGTGTTAGAATATACAAGGAGTGGATAAAGGGCAAGACGAACCCATTTGGAGGACTCTACAGAGACGAGGCCGTCGTTGGGGCCTTCTTTTTCGAGGATGACGCTGTGTGGCCACCTGGGGAATGTGAGATGGGAGTGTTGTTAAGTAGGAGAGGGTACGCACTTCCATGTATCGATCAAGCCGGGTTCGTAGACTGCGCCCCAGCTAAAGTAGCGTACGCCAGGGACGTCGGGGGTGTCTTGGTTGAATTTGCGCATGCTGTCGAGGGTGAGGCACTGAAAAGCCTTGCCGTCGCCTCCGCCATTGGGGAGGAGATCAAGGAGGGAGAGGATGGATGGCATGCGGGACGGGCCAACGGTGGATAGAAAGTGGTCGGCAAAGGCAGAGCCGCGGTGGGGGGTGGCGATGGTGGTGATGGAGAGGACGTGGAAATTGCGGTCTGTTAGGTGGGATGCGAGGTACCTGCAGTCGAGACCTCCCATGCTGTGGCCTATGAGATGGACGCTGCGGCCGGGGTAGACCTCGCTGATCTTGCGTGCGAGGACATGGGCGCGGTCGACGGGGCTGCTTGTTGCAGGGACGCGGGTGATGAGAACTTGGGTGCCGTTTTGCTCGAGGACCTCTTTGATGCCGCGCCAGTGTGTGACCTGTACGGGGGCGATGGAGGGCCCAATGGTGACCGAGTCGAATCCGAGGAGGCCGTGGCAAAAGACGACGGGATGTTTGGGGGAGCGGTCTAGGGGCAGATTATGAGATCAGGGTACCAAGGCACACGAGGACTGACATTTCTTGCGGAGTTTGTTTGGGGGTGGGTCTGGAGCAGACCACCACTTTGCAAAGATGGGACTGGGAGTACGGAGGGGAGCAGAGGTGGACTGGGAGCGGGAGAGGGAGCGAAGGGAGTCGAGGGAGGAGGTGAGGGAGGCAGAGACGAGGGGCGGAATGGGAGAGGGAGAGCGAGAGAGATGAAGGGGAGAGGCGAGGGAGGCAGTGGGTAGAGTAGAACGGGCGAGGTTGTCTAGGAAGGGTGGGGGGCGACGGGGGTGAAAATAGTCGGGGAGACGGGCGGGAGGGGCGCGGGCGATGGTGGGAGGGGCGGGTAGTGGGTCATTGAGGGCTTCATTGAGGGCGGCAAGGGCTGGTGAGGGCGGTGTTGTTGTAGAAGAGTGCAACACCCAACGTAGAACAGGCTTGGGTGCCATCGTGTCGTCCAGCATCAAGAGGCGTGACGTCACACATGCCCCGCCTTCCTTCTCTCCTCCAGCCTACCCCGGCGCTATCTGACAGTGAGTACTCGTTGTGACCCCAGTTCTGCACCACTTATACTCCACAGTCGATACCACCCCTGCACAGATCGCTGCTGCCAACGATCTCGCCACTGTCACTTGCCCCGAGCAGTAATGAACAATTTTTTTAAATAAAAAAATCATCTGTTGACTCTTTTGTACAGGACACCAATTTACATTTGTGCTATACCCAGTACGTGGATTGGCTAGTTGGTAGAGTGAGGGCACTAACAGCAGTGAAAGATTGTTGTCGTCTGTACCCCACGCGAGAGCGGCTGATGCAGCATCGGAAACGCGACCACGACTCGCAAGAGACTGAAGAGATTATTACTTGGAATTCATGAATGTTGCGAGGGCGACGGGGTGGAATAGTTACTTGGATGGGGTGGAATAGTTAGCTTAGCACGTGGTTGAAATCATAACAGCGGCAAATTTACACGGTTTCGTTAGTGATTATACTGACCGTTACACTCACCTACCCCTCCACCGCAGACATCATTGGGAATAATCACCCAACAGTCCACCCTCCATCCCCATCCCCCCCTCCTCCTCCTCCCAACACACGCCAGCGACGTATGTCCTTTTTCTCAAGGAAGAAGCAGCAGCACCAACCCGCCACTGTCACAATCACTCAGACACCAAGTCAAGCACTAGCTCAGATCTCAAATCCTAGCAAGGAGGCCAATATTGGCCAACAACAGCCTGATGCGTCAGTTTACTCTTACCTACACAATATATTCTAATTCTGACCACATCCCACCACCCCAGCCGTCCAAACAATTCAACTCCTTCACCACCCACAGCACCCCCTCCTTCATCACAGCGTCCAGCATACCCTTGGTCCGCACGTCGTCTCGTCCTCCCTCCACCTGTAGTCCTCAATAAACCAGGCATCGTACCCCCAACTTCCCCCTCCCCCTCCCCATTCCCCCGCTATGGCCACTCCCTCCCAGCAACAGCAACCGCAAACGGTGACCTCTACCTCTTTGGTGGTCTCGTCCGTCAAGTCCCCCGCAACGACCTCTACCTCTTTTCCACCCGCGACAACTCAGCCACCCTCCTCCAGACAGGCGGTGAGGTCCCCTGCGCACGCATGGGCCATGCCAGCGCCCTCGTCAGCAATGTCCTCATCGTCTGGGGCGGAGACACAAAATCAGACTCCAAGTTCAAGGGAAAACAGGACGACGGCCTCTATCTCCTCAATTTAGGTCCGTTTCATCCTAATCATCTTTTCTTTTCCTAACATATTCCACACAGTTTCCAAGGAGTGGACGCGCGTATCCGTCCACGGCCCTGCTCCCGTCGGGCGATACGGCCATGCAGTAACAATGTCCGGCTCCAAGTTTATCGTCTTTGGAGGCCAGGTCGACGGCGAATTCTCGAATGAAATGGGCGATTTCTTGAATGACATGTGGAGTTTTGATCTCAATTCCCGTATGCATCCCCACACCTCTCCTGCTATAATTACCCTGACCCTCTCCAGTTCGAACAAAGGCCGTATGGGACTTGATCGAACCCGCTGGAGACGTCCCAGCGCGCAGGACCGGCCACGTCTGCTTGACATACGGTGATCACATCTTCATGTATGTTGTCTTGCATCTTTCCCATCCTCTTCTTCTCACCCACCACAGTTTCGGCGGAACCGACGGACAATACCACTACAACGATACCTGGGCTTTTGATATCAATACCCGCCAGTGGGCCGAGCTCCACTGCATCGGCTTCATCCCTGCCCCCCGTGAAGGCCACGCTGCAGCCGTCATTGACGATGTCATCTACGTCTTTGGTGGACGCGGCGTTGATGGCAAGGACTTGAACGACCTGTCCGCCTTCAAAATATCAAGTCCGTTGTTATGGTTCCTCTCCACCGTCCTGTACTGACGGATCACAGATCAGCGATGGTACATGTTCCAGAATATGGGTCCGGCACCGTCTGGACGGTCGGGACACGCCATGGCATCCGTCAATTCCAAGGTCTACGTTCTCGGCGGTGAATCTTTCACTCCTGTAAAGGGTGAAGATCCCACTTTTGTGCATATCCTCGATACCAGTACGTCCTTCTCTCGCCTTTACTTGATGCATAATAACATCAAACAGAGCACATCAAATACCCCGCCTCGAAAGATCCCCCCCCGACAACCGTACAACCCTCGGCACAAGGCCTCTCACGCAAACCCTCTGCCAACGCAACTCCCGCACAATTACCCGCCGTCACCCAGCTGGCAAATGGCAGTACCCGTCCCCTGTCCCCTGGCATCGTGCCGGACGACGCCCGCCGCGCCGTGTCGCCCCCCAACCGCTCCACCAAGCCTACCGTCAACGGGGCCGCCACACCCCAGTCCTTCTCCAACGGCAGTGTCAAGAGCAAACCCACGCGGCCCAGGAGGGAAGACAGCGAGGACGATGGGTTCGATGCTGCCACCAGCGAGTCGCATACGACCATGACGCGGGAGCGGACCATGTCGCCGGATCAGGGTCGGGATAGGGCCAAGAGCCCTGCGTATAGTGTGGCCAGCGGAAGCCGTGCCGTCTCGCCAAACGGGGACGCACATGGCGCGCAACAGCAGCCCAACATGGTTGGCGTGACAATGAGCGCGATCAGCGGTGTCGGCGGGCGGTCGTCCCCTGCTGTCGTCGAGCCAACTCGCAGCAAGACGCCTACGGAGGCTGCGGCGTACTATGGGAGCAATAATGGGAGCGCTAGCAACCTTCCTGGGTCGCCTGTGCCTGGGGTCAACGGCCTTGGGCATCACCGCCCCGGCTCGCGCACTGGCGGCGGGGGCTCGGTGGGGAACATCGCGGCGGACCTAGTGCGAGAGTTGAAGGCAAAGGAGATGGAGCTCGAGGGGGTCAGGAAGCAGGTGGTATGGATGCGGGAGGCGCTGGGCAAGGCAGCAAAGGCGGGCTTTGCGTATGCGGATGTGGAGCTGAACGAGGAGAGTGACGATGGGAATGTAGACATGGCGCTCAAGTTCAAGCAGTTCAAAGCCCAGGTTCAGGTGCGTTTCCTCTTCATTTGTGTTGTTGTTGGTACTCAGTCTGTGATCAATGTAGACTACCATGGTGGAACAAGCAAGACAGGTCTCGGAACGGGTGGCGGAGGCGGAGCGGGTAAAGGCGACGGCGACACAGGAGGCCGCGTATTATCGTGCCAAGCTGGCCGCGCACGAGAATGAGGATGGCGAAGAGGTGTCGCGCCTAGAGCGCGATCGCATCGCAGACCTCGAACGCCGGGCATCCGACCTCCTCAATGAACGCTGGGCCCAGGACCGCAAGCTCAGCGAACTGTCCGATTCTCTCTCCCTGCAGACGACTCTGTATGAACAAGCCGAAGCTCGGGCGAACGACGCCACCAGACGGGCGGATGCAGTCGACGAGACACACAACCGGACCCTGAAGCGCCATACGGAGCAGCAGGACTCGTTCGCTAGCCTCGAGGCTAAATTCCGCGAGCAGGCGCAGGAGCTTCTCACGCAGTCGTCGATACTAGAGCAGAGGGAGGCGGAGGAACTGCATTTGCGTGCACTGGCGGAGGAACTCACGCACTCGAAGGAACAACATGTCCGTGCGCTCGACCAGGCTCGTGTGGCGCTGCAAACAGCGTCATCCCGCGCAGGGGAGGTTGACGAACAATACCAACGGGCACGGGAGCAGATTGGGACCCTCGAGGGGGAGATTGCGGACCTCCGCGGCGAGGTGGAGGCGCGCACAGCCGAGGCAGAGTCTGTGCAGGTGCGGCTGGCGGACGTCGAAAATTCGTGGGCCAAGTCCCGTGAGGAGGCAGACGCATTCCGTGCGCTCACGACGGGCAGCCTGGGCGAACTACTGGACTCGCATCGGGATCTCAAGACGGACGAAGACAGGCTGGTGAGGGGGCATGCGGAGAAGATGCAGGCAGTGGAGGCGGAGTCGCAGTCGTTGAGGATGATGTTGAAGCAGGCAGCGCATCAGGTAGAGGAGTCGCAGAGCCAGTTGACAGAAGAGAGGCAGCGTGTGAGGGAGCGGGAGACGGAGCATTCAAATTTGAGGTCTCAGATTGTGGGGCTCCGTGCACAGCTCTCTAGTGCTACCGCAGACACTGGCCGTCTTCGAAAGGATGTTGTTGAAAAGGAGGCATCGCTCAGGGACAAAGCCAAGGAGGCCTCTGATGCCACGCACAAGCTTGTCATGCTCCGCAATTACCTCGCCGAACATGGCATCGGCATTGATGAGGCCGACCTTAGGACATCCTCCCGAGCCACAGGTCGGGGATCTCCCGCAGCCATCGCCGAGCTAGAGAGCAAGCTCGCGGAGCGCACAAGGATGCATGAGTCGGCGCAGCGGGACCTTGCCCAGATCACTCGCGAAAAACAGGATGCGGAGACCCAAGCATCGCAGCTGTCGTCCCGACTCGACCAATTGCGTGCAGCTCACAATCAATCTCGCAACGGTGATGCGGCGGCCGAGGCACGCGTTGTCGAGGCTGAACGCAAGTACCAGGAGATGGATGAAGGCTACAAGGTACGGATGAAGGCTATGGAGGAGGATTATAACTTGGCGGTACACTACGTCAAGTAAGTTCGCGTTTGATTTTTGTCGCCTCTTTTTTGTGTGTTGATTTTCCTTCAGGGGCACAGAGAAAATGATGCGCAAGATGAAGGAGGAAATGGAGAGATCTAAATCCCTCGCTGCAAATCTTCAAGCTGAGCTTGATAACCGCGACAAGTCTCCTGATGGCGCAGCCCGCGTCAATGGTCGGTCAACTCCTTCCTCCCAGGAAGAGTCTCTCAGGACGAAAGTCGCTGAAGCGCAAAAACAATCAACACGCTTGCAGGCCGAAAACAAGGATCTTCGTCAGCGCCTTGAAACTCTCGAGAAGGATCTTGAGCTACTCCGTGACAATCTTGTTGCCTCTGAGCGCCAGTCAGACGACAGGTTCAGCCAGATCGAGGAGCTCCAACACGATGTTGAGCGCTTGCAGTCTTCCTTGGTCATTGCACGCGGTGGACACGATGAGACCATACTGGAGAAGCTCAGCAACGAAAATACCACCCTCCGCCGCGAAAATGAGCAGCTGTCTCATAAAATTGGCCTTCTACTTGAGGTAGATCAGCCCCCATTCGGCCAAGGTCGGCCCATATCTGGTGTGTCCGCTCGTCGGACTAGCACATCAAGTTCAGAGAACGCACTTGCGTTCGAACACCTTTCGAGCGAGCTGGACGACTGGCAGCGGCAGCTTGCAAGCTCGATGAGCCATCGACGGCCATTGAGTGAATACGATTCGGCACCGGTTACCGAAAGAACGAGGTCGCCCCGCTCATAATTTTTTTTTGCCTATCCCAAATTTGAATTTAAGGTGTATATACCCTTTGACGCTCGCTCTCCCTCCCATTCGCTTGGATTTTCACAATAACTCTAATTTAGTTTTTTCGTGCTTTCCTTGGCTCTCGTCGTCGTCGCTCTATAACATATATATATATTCCCACTATGGGCAGCGTGTAGCTGCTGTAACTAAATGATGATTTTACGACGCGTTTGCCCGCTGTGTCCACTCGATAGCCTTTTGCTTCACAGTTTGTGAACCCTCCTCATCTCCGATCTTCCGCTCCAGCTCGAGCCACTTCTTGAAGAAAGACCTATCGCAACAAATGAGATCAATAGGTATCGAGAAGATATTGATAGGACGGACTTGGCTTTGTGGCTTGTCATTTTCACAGCCAAAACCCGATCAAACAAATTGCTGGTAGCGTGGTTTTAAGTGGGAGTTGTCATTGAGATAAAAATTACTGCTCACCGGAGGCTCTGAATATCACCCTGGCCAGCCTCCATATCCATGTATATTGACCACAGATCCCATCTCTTGGGATGTGAATCGACGATACCTTCAAACAGTGTCTTTCCCCGTTCCGGTTCACCTTGTTTGTATTCAAGCTGGGCAAATTTAGAAATAGTCTTCAAGTCTGATTCGAATGGATTGGTTAGCTCAAGTACTCATTGAATGGAAGACACACATACGCTTCCGCTTCTCCAGACTCTGCAAGCTGCGAGGAAGAAGCTTCCTGGCCTCTTCAAGATCGCCTCTTCGAAGGTAGTATTCACCGAACAGTGTCCAGACCTTGGAGCTCTGGCCAAACTTCTTGCATGTCCGCTTAAATTGTTCTTCAGCCTTCTGAGATAGGTGTCAACTTCATTCATTGCATACAAGTAATGGCCATGACGTACCTCGGGTTTTTCGGCCTGGTCAAGAATGGATGCAAGTCGAAGATGGATAGTTTTGGAGTCGTTCGCTTTCGCGGCATCTTTGAAAGTAGATTCCAAGGATTCGTCTGTACCATAGACATTCTCCAAGTTCAGCAACGCGATCCAGACGTTGAGTCGTTCCTGTTCCTCGCGGAAGCTAATTGTTCGGATGGCCCTTCGAGCAATTTCCCGTGCCTTGTCGATTTCAGAAAGCTGAAGTTGGAAGGACATGTACTGAACCCAAAGGAAGGAAGAATTTGGTGAACCCAGAAGAATGCGCTCAAAGTCTGCGTTGGATTCGGGCATTTTGGTGTGCATGTCGGCGGTCAGATCGTGCTCGATTTCTTTCCGCTTGCGCCTTTTCTTCTTGTTCGACGAGGCCTCAACATCAGATTCATCAGACGATGAGTCTGACTCGGGCTCCTCCGCTTGTGGTTTGGTGCTTGACCATTGAAAGCCGCCTGTGAGTTTGAGAGAGGGGGTGGGAAGTGCGGGGGATGGGTCAGATTTTTTGGAACTGCTGGGTTGGAAAACTTGTGCGCTTGGATCGATGTCGACGACCATGGCATCATCGTCTTCATCGTCTTCAGCGTGGTCGTCTTCGCTGACGTCGCCTTGTTCTGATGGGTCTACCTCTTCGATGACATCCTCGTCAATCACTCCAAAGGATTCCTCAGCATCGGATCCGTCGTCCATTTGGGCATCATCATCTTCAAAGTCTTCCTCTCCAAAGTTAGATGGTTTGAGACTCAGTGAAATTTTGCTCTTCTCGACTTTCTGGATGACGGCCTTGACACGATCGCCCTCGCGGAAGCCTTGAAGTGCGACATCAACATCGGCATCCTTGTTGTCTGAGAGCTGTGATGAACAGGTAAAGATATAAACTTTTGAGGATACATAAATACAAGGACACACCTCGGATTTGTGACAGAGGCCGGTTAGCTTGGAATTTTCAATCTGTATGAAAAGGCCGTAGTTCTCAATCCTCTTGACAACTCCTTCAACCTTCTGCCCAATTTGAAGATCGCCCGCAGATAGGTGTGATGGATTTTTGAGAACACCCGTTCTGAAGGACATTTCAATTTTCTTCGTGATGGGGTCAACGCTGTTTCAAGTCAATCGCAATTACAACAATCAGAGGAAGGACTGAACGCACCTAAGAATTCGACCTTTCACAAGTTGATTTGTTGTAAACCGTTCTTTCCATTCCTTGACGTACTGGGTGGGATATATAAGCTCGACTACGGATATGGGATCAAACATGAAACGAACTAACCTCATCGAACAGTTCTCGAATTTGAACGCGAGCATCAAGGTCCCGGCCGAGAGTGACGAAAAGACCGTGTTCTGCAACGCTTTTTATGAAGCCTCGAACGGTATCCCCAGTATGTATATCATCGATGTCACTGATGTCTCGATCGACGATGGTCTGAGCTCGGTCAGGATGCATCTTCGATTGACGTGTAGACAATGCAAGTTGCTTCCTGCTCTGATCGATACCGATGACGGTGGCTTTTATCAGGGAGTCAATAGGGGGGAAAGCCACGCCCGCCTCGTAATCGTCACAGGTGTCGGTGGGGTGCAGGATGCCGCCAATGTGTGCATTGAGCTTGATTAAAGTTCCGTTCCGGGTGTGACGAGTAACCCGACCACCAACTAGTTGCCCGAGAGCTATGGTCTCCATCGACAAACTACCCTTTGAAGGTAGAGCTTCTTTGGCCTTGGGTTTGCTCGCAACGATGACAAATCCTTTTTCAGGATTACGGGTAACGACGACCAGGTCCTCCAGGGTATCACCAGTTTTGAGAGAAGCACAAAGTTGGGCGACAGAGAGTGTACGGTGATTCGCCAGATTTTTCAAAGAGATTAGGGCTCGTACTTGTGTCGGCTGGAGGGTAAGCACAACATTGTCCTTATGGATCTCGGATACGGTTGCTTGGACTATGTTGCCAATTTCAACCGCGCTAATGTCAGTCACCGTTGCCTTGAAGCCCGCAGAGGCCTGGCGGATGCTTGCAACGATCCGAGTGTGCTCAGGCTCGGTTGCAATGATGCGTACTCGGACAACCCGTCCCACTGGGAAAGAATCCGCCAGACTGTGCAACGGCGTTTCGCTGAGAATAATTTGTTGAATTTGCGAATTGTTATTCCTTCTAGTGACTGACCTGGCTTCCTTGATGGGCACCATTGCTTTGAGATTGTTGAAAAACTCGACCAGTAGATGTTTTTCGTACACTTTGAACACAACAGCGTGCGTTACGATTCCGACCTTTACGCCTTCGAAATTTGAAATGACTGATAATGTTGAATCAACAAGTGTCTTCTTCGCGGTCAATGATATCCGCTTGCGATCTTTGTCGACAACAAGGACCTGTTGAAAACCGTAAGTCGTGGCACTTGTTCACTGACGGCAGCTCCAACACGTACCCGACATTTAATGCTAGCCCCAACCTTGAAACGTTTGGATGGATGCTTCAAGACGATGTCTGCATAGTGGTTGGGCCAGACGACACCATCTATGTTCCCAGAAAGTGATACAAAGAGCCCAGTGTCCGTGAGCTTTTTGATGGTTCCTTTCACAATCTCGCCAACTTCGACATCGGCAACCTGCAAGAACTTCTGTTCGATTATTGAAGGCTTGAAAGATAGTTGCAATAGACCGTCGAAAGGGAAATGACCGGTTACACGAGCTCGATGAAGAGAGTCTATTTTCCATGGCCCAGAAGAAGAGAGAGATGGGACGTGGTCATCAGAAACATGGGATATCTAGTGCACATGGTCAGACGCTGCGAATAGAATAAAGATAGTTTGCGCACATGAACGAAGCCTTGTACACCAGGCTGAACCTCCACAGTGGCCCCGCGTTCAGACTCTAGTCTAGTAATTTTGACAGAGTCCAAAATCAGGCCAATCGGGAAAGCTGCCTGCAACGTCGCATCCCCTTTTTGCTTGGGAATTAAAGCAAGAGCATGCTCCGTGAGAGCCAAAGCAAAACGCGGAGGACTAGAGGAGTAATCGTACAAAACTCTAGCTTTAATTTTCTTCCCAATTTTGTACGGGTTTTCAGCATGATCATGACGTAGGTGAACTTGATCAACTGTGCCTTCGAAGAAACCCAGTATCTGAAGATTGAGACCACTGGGGTTCACGGCGGTAACCAAAGATTGGACCAAGGCGCCAGGCAGCACCGAAGAAGCGTTCGTCACTTCCGAAAGCTACATGACTCATCGTTAGGGAGCGGTTTTGAAAGAGAGGATGATGTTACATACAGATGATGAGGAAAAAGTCGAAGGGTCGGCGACAACATTGCAGATGCGACCATTGCTTGACATTTTACTAACAGTGGCATCTACCAACTGGCCAAGATAGAGCTTCTTGTCTTTGTAACGACCCTTGTCGGCGTCTTTGAAGGAAAGGAATCCAGAAACATCGGGGAGTCCCAGGTCAAGAGCGTATCCATGGTCTTCGATACTTTTTACGGCAGCAGATATTGTCTGTATGCATATAGATTTAGCCTGGAGAATTGACGGAATAAAAAAATTACTTGCAAAGCCTGTTTTCAAATCCGCTTTCTGGACGCCGGCATTGATACGTTCCGGGAGGAGACTAAGCTCCACCCTCCGACTGGACCTCGCAACCTCGTCTCGAGACTTGGCAATCACCGAGACGTCTGTTGAGCCATGGGCATACACGGCTGTGACTACACCTCGAACATATTGTCCTTCGTGGAAGATATCCGAAAGTTCAGGGATGCGAGCCTGAGACACCCGTTCTTCGTCGTTTCCATCGTCTGAGATTTCAGCAGCCGACTCTTCCGCCCCTTCAAGGAGCTCTGTGAGCTGGGTAGATATATTGGTGAGGGGGATATGGGCAAATAGTTGATTTGGCAGGGACACAATCAGCGCAAGGGGTTGAATGGAGACAATTTGGCCAAGGATCTTCATGCCAATATTCATACGCTACGACACCAAGAAAACAATATTAATAACAAGGTGCTGAAGGCATGGAAAAGAATTGAACACACCTTGTAGTTCAAATGTTCAACACGGATATTGTCGTTTTTATCTGCGGATGCATCGCCAGCAGCTTTCTTTCCTTCAGATTTTCTCTTCCTCCTCTTTGCAGCTTTAGCCTGAGTTTGAGCATCCTAGAGGACGATTGTAAATTTAATAGCGCCCGATCGCTGCAGCATACACACCTCGAACAGTTCCTCGTTGGCTTCCTTAACACCCTCCGCTCGTATAGTCTTAACTTCCAAGGGTGTAAATGAAGTTCCACCGCCACGAGGGAAATCCACCTCTTCTGAGGTCAGGCTAGTTGTCGCGAGTGGAGGATTTGACGGTTTCCCATCCGCGCCCTTAGTTTTCTTGGATTTATGGGACGTTGAGGACTCCTCTAGTGCACGCTTCTGTGCGGCCATCTGTCCTTGATTGGTGTGGGAGAAGGAGACAGTCCTGAGTCCAGGTGTAAAGACTTCAGACGCGTGCCAGA
>JAFLHD010008896.1:0-14005 GCA_018856295.1 Blastosporella zonata | reverse complement strand
AATGTCCTCTGAACTGGAAGTCTACTCGGCCCCCCGACGAGCAGGGGCAGATCTCCTGACAATTCCGGGCCCTTGAACTGCAGTACCACTCGTTCCTATGCTAGCTCCGACCACCGGCCGCGGTCGAGCCAACGAAGATGTAGACGTAGGAAGCCTTGAGACTGGCCGAGGGAGACCGGACACCGCAGCACCATTTCCCACACCATACTTCGCAGTCACTTTGATACCACTGACTGCGGTCACTTTGCCCACTGGTGCAACAGCTCCCGGTACAGATGGCGTGCTAATTGCTACTCTCCTAGGCCCGCTTATGCCAGCCTGAGTTTTCTGTCCGACGATGCTATGCTGCGAAAGTTTGGTTTCTGATTGCCTTTCTACGATAGGCACGCGGCGGGGACCAGTGCCTGTCCTGGTTGACGGCAAAGCTGCAGAAGGCCCTGATCCCACGGACCTATTTGTAGCGAGCCGATTGGAGGTCACTACGGACGAGGATGCATTTCGTGTGATAGGCAGAGGAACGGATGCCACAGCCAGCCCCTCACTGGCAGCTAGGCTGGCACTGCTTGAAGAAGCTGACTTTTCGTGACCAGGTCGTGTTGATCTTTTGACAATTCGCAGCGCAGGAACGGGGACGGGAAGCACTTTTGAGGGAACATGGGTAGCAGGTGTGCGGAGGGCGGCAGGGCCTTGGTCACGACTGGGAGGAACGAAAACGGGTGTATGTGGTTTGGAAGTGGGCTCATATGTGATCGCCTGTGTGGTTGTCGCTGTGACAAGAAGGGCATAAAGTTAAAAAATTACAATGAGTGGGAGTCAATATGATGCTTACTGCTTTCGTTGCTTTGTTCTTTCGTGAACGTATGAGACACCGGAGAGCTGGGTGTCGAACGCAATGAAGGCGGCCTAAGTACCTCTGGAACCGCAGGCTTTTCTGGAGGAGATTGCGGAGAGGAAGTAGTGGAAGAATCGTGCACAATAGGTTCGATATCTGAATACACGGTTTCGATCAATGGAGCGCATCAAACGGAAAAATGAAACTGTATTACCTTGCTGCTCTGTTGATATGCTTTTTACAGGCATATCACCAGCTAAATTATTCGCCTATGAGCATATAGCGAAGGAGGGGAAAATGCCCTATGTTACCTTTTTCCTCAACTTTATCCCATTCGATTGTTTCGATTGTTGCTTGAAGCTTGGCCTCCTCAACCCCCATATCAAAGCTAATATCTTCCTCCGTTCCGTTGAGGAACGAATCCATGCTGCTTGAAGGGCCAAACAACGATATATTGTCGTTCAAAAGGTCAAAGCTAGCCTCTTCAGATTGAAGCTGCAGTTGGAAGGATGAATAAAGGTCTATGGAGTAACGATTGGGGTCATGCGAGGATGTCTTTGGAGGATTGGGTCTCAAGGTAGCTTGAGGGCGATCAATAGAAGTGTCCGATGGTTCGGAAAGTGGCGGAAATGTAAACGACAGTGAGGGGTCTTCGGGAAGAGCGTCGAGGCTTAGAGTGGATGTAGAGTTGGACAGTTCGTCAGTCGAGGTTACTGTGATGTGGGGTGTCTCAATGTCGTGTTCGGAACTGTTGGGCGAGTCGACTTCGTTTACAAGGTCGTCATGAGGTTGATCGTTAGGTTCAGGGGAAGGGTTGGCAGAACATGCAAACGAGGCTCCAGAACTTGTGACTGCATCAATGACTGAGGCAAAGCTGGAGTTTTCTGCAGATACAGCATCCAAAGAGGTAAGTCCTGAAGTGGGAGGTGGTCGTCTGTACATCTTGGTGGTTCGACCCATGGGTGTTATGTCGCGGTCTAGAGAGATGTCTCCCAAAGGGGTACGAGGGGTGGCATTGGAAGGAGTAGTGTGCTGAACGAATGGGGCACGGACCGGGGTGGTGGTAGGGAGGTCTAGAGGGGGAAGGGTGAAGGTATCATTCTCGTCATCACACATACTGTTGTCGAGCTCTTCCTCATCTGTGAGCATGGAAAGCATTGTTGGGTCATCTGTGGTGATGTCGCCTATATCGATGAGTCGGCGCTTGAGCCTTACAGGGCTGGGCTGGTCGGGAACTCGGCCAAAAAATGAGAAGTCGGTGACGGAAGAGTTCTCCTTGTCAGAGTCAGGAGACGGTGCATCTCGGAATGGTGCAGAAGAATTGAGGGGATCGAAGAGGTTGAGGATGCTGTCGCGCGGGGGCATGGCGCTCAGAAATGGGTGGTCTGACGGTTTGAACTTGTATTTACTATTATTGTTGGCGCGTCTCGCTATTCTCAAAACGTGACCGTGACTCCTCTCAACCGCCTCATGTCGGACGTGTCTACCGTCAAAGCAGAAATCAAAGCTTGGGAGCGCTCCTTCAAGGCCTCTAATGGTCGCGATCCAAATGTAAACGACATCAAGGACATTCCAGACATCGGTCAGCAGCACTCACAACCTCCAACCTTCTCACTCAAACCATCTTTACAGCTGCCAAATACAGACTTTACAAGAAGCTTTCAAAGTCAACAGCTACAAGCCTCGTAAAATCCTCATCTGTTCATACTAGCCCGCCATCTACGCCTCCCAGGTCACGCCCTCGCACCCACCAACTGGTGCAGCCCCGCGTCATCGAAACAACCGCACCTCTTTCAAGCTTCAATCCATTCTCACCCCAGAAGAACAAGGGAAAAGAAAGGGAATCTTCACTCAAGTTGCGTCCAAATCCACCCACTAGCCCCTTCAAACAAAAACCGCCGCCCCATGATACATTCCCAGCCCTTGATCTACCAACCTCCTCGACCACACCTTCTCGTTCTCCTCCAGCCGCATCAAGCGCGCTTTCTCGCGCCCGTAAACGACTCCGGGGCGATCCAGTCTCTCCGTCACCAAACAAAGAAAAACGACGGCGAATCAGTTCCCAATTCTTCACCAACCTTGCGCCCGATTCTTCGGAAAGTGAAGCCGACGATGAAGTGCAAACCAACTTGTCGTTCGTTTCCCCAGTCAAGGCGCCATCAGGCGCCAGGTCATTCAAACTCTTATTTGATGAAGCAGCCGAGAAAGGTGCACCTGTCTCCGCCATTGGACGAACGAAGACCCACTCGGCCTCTCGTGGCTTGTTTGGAGCAGGCTCGATAAGCGGGCATGATGATGACGCTTTGTGGGATATTAGCAGCAAGGCCAAGGCTACCCTTTTCAAAGCGTCCTCAGCGCTGCCTTCTGGTGAATCTATTCACACACCTAAAGCGAAGGCCCTCCCGCAAATGCAGGCGAAGAAACGACCTCTCTCTTACTCTGACGCGGAGGTCGATAATCCGCCTCAGCGCTTACCGGCGGCCTCTGCAACTCTCATACCACCATCACCGCCACTGGCCGAAGCGTCGACGAACCGACAAAAGCAGTTCAGCAACAACACCAACACTAAAGGGAAGGGGAAAGCAGGGGTTGTCAGGTGCAAAAAGGCAAAGACTTCTGCTGATGACAAGATGGACGCCCATGACGAGGGGAGCGACGATGATTCCGACTCTTTCCACGTGAAGGTAGTCAATCGAACACAGGCACGCTTCAACACGCAAGCACTTCATGGACCAGGCGACGAATCAGATTCGGATCCGATACTTGGGTATTCACATCGTGTTGCGCCTCGTGGCCACGAGGCACAAGGCGAGCAGGAGGGGAAACTAGATGTTGATCTCCCAGACAAGCTACGCCGTGTGTTAGCGTTGGACACTGCTGACCTTAAAGCTCGTGATTCTCGCGAGGAACGTTTGGTGAAGGGATTGGTTCTTGGTCAACGAGCAGGCCATTATGATCCTATCAAAGGGGGTGAAATCTGGGACGTTGGTGAGGACGATGCAAGACTAGACGGGAATGAAGAGACTAGGAGAGATACCGAGGGAGAGGATGATTGGGAGGGCGAACCTGTCCCTTGGGAGGTAGGGGAGCTCTAGCTCTGGGACCCGTCTCCAATACCGTTATTCGTACGTTTCATGCTCTTTGCAGTGCTTACGTCCCAACCTCAAGAAACATGTTTCATTAAGATTATGTTCACCTGAGTTGCCGTTCCAATGCATGACCTGTCATGGCCCCGACACATGTAATTGATCACGCACGGCAGATGTTCAATAAGCGCGAGGCGGCCTTGCCTAGAAAGCTACTGACCTCTCAGTTCAGATTCAACACACTTTCATTTCCTCGAAACCCTATCTGATAGGACCCTAACTCAGCCTATGAACATCCATCCCCGAATCATATCTACTACGAACGCCTCACTACATGTGCACGTCCCACCACCTCCTGCTGGACGGAATCAAGCATCATTGTTGGCCGATCGACCTCGAAGTGGGAAGACCTTGGATGCGTGGCGTGGAAGCCTGCATGTCCTGCGCGTTCTTTGCACAGCTTCTGTGTTATAAACCTATCGACATGTAGTCGACACATTCATCACCTTCAGTACACTACTGAACAAAGCACTATCCTCCGTAACCTCGCTTGGCCTCAAACACCGCTCTAGTCTTCGCAGCGTCAATAGCTTTTCCAGCCTCAAAAGCCAGATCTCGTCTTCGTACTACCCCTACGCTGTATACGAACGAAGAATGCAGCCCATTATTCTCCGCGACTCAGATGCGGCTAACAAATTATTCGAAGCTATCCTCGATGCCCCAAACGGCAAGCGTATGCTATCGAGATTAGCACGGACATGCCAAGCTATGTGTGAGCCTGCGCTCAACATACTCTGGAGAGACTTGGATTCTCTCGTCCCTGTCCTTTGGCAGTTCCCTGGACATCTGCTTAAAAAGGCCCGTAGGCCTGGAATGGGCTTTGTACGTCGCTCATGATTACACCGCCAGTCGTTCCTGATCATGGTCATATTGTAGGTCAAAGTACCCACAGAGGAGGACTGGAACCCTATTTTCAAGTACACCGAGCGAGTCCGCCAGATTACCTACAATGAGAACTCAAACAGCGTAGCTGCTTCTATCTTCACCGTTTTGGAACAATGCCGCCCCCAATACCAGATCTTCCCCAACCTGGTCGAGTTGAACTGGAAAGTGGAGACACCTGCAGGTCTTGCTCGCTCTTCCATATTCCTGAACCCCCAGCTTCGTGCCATCAATCTGGAGGTCGGCGCGAGGTTCCCTCAACTTGACGCATTCCTTGCCGACATGACCAGCCGCGCCACTCTCACATCATTTTCATTTATCTCTCCGACCAGCCTTCCCGACTCTTTCACGGAGCTCCTCGGCCGTCAAAATTCATTGGAGAAGCTTGTCTTGATGGCACCGGGAGCACTGGCACCGGGTGTTGGTCGATGGATCGCGTCTTTGCCAGAGTTGAAATCGTTGAGGCTCGATCTGACAGGGAGGTCGATGATAGCGGTGGAGGGCTTTTTCGATGAACTGCGCCTCCGATCGGGAGATTCGACGCCCAGTTCTGTGGGGTTCACTGACAGCGATATTATCTCTGACGACGATATCGACTTCTCACTAATCCGGAAGTCGATCCTTCGCCTCACGGGTGACCTCCGCTCAAAAGGACCCTTTGCCCAGATGCGCAAGCTCCATCTTACTGGGGATGTGTCAAATATTGCGGTGTTCATCAAG
The DNA here is from genome assembly GCA_018856295.1 of Blastosporella zonata. Classification (NCBI taxonomy): domain Eukaryota; kingdom Fungi; phylum Basidiomycota; class Agaricomycetes; order Agaricales; family Lyophyllaceae; genus Blastosporella; species Blastosporella zonata. The sequence goes on along the minus strand of JAFLHD010008896.1, from coordinate 8,425 downwards.
CACCTCACCAGCCCTCTAACCCAACTTGAGCTCGTTATCGAAGACCCTCCCGACAGAGCTGACTGGCATGATCTTTCTGTCATGATCTGCGAGAAATTCGAAGATTCGCTTCAATCCTTGCGAGTCACGGCTACCAGCTCATCTCGCTTCGTGGACCTCGTCCGTTCCACGTCAAGGGGCGAACCAGCTTCAGGCCGACTCTCGTTGGAGCAGCTCACTTACTTGCCGTGTCTGACACGTCTGGAGTTTGACCTTCCGGAATCTATCATCTTCACCGAAATAGACGTGGAGTGCCTTGCCAAGGCATGCCCCAATCTTGAGGTTTTGAAGTTATGCCCATTAGCACGATTTACCCCAGTGATGGGAGCCCCGAGCATAAACCTCGACACTCTTGCCCACCTCATCGGCAACTGTAAAAATCTGCACACTGTCGCGGCTGTCATCGATGCCAAGGGAGGTAGCAAAGACATCCTCGCATCATTCCAAGCATCATCAAAGTCACTTCTGCGATTACACGTCGGGCATTCATGGATCGACGACCCACTGCAGGTTGCCATTTTCCTTAGCCACATTGCGCCTAGCCTGGAAACACTTAAATGGTTTCAAGAACGAAATCGTCCTGGTTTCATTGAGGCGAACGCACAAAATTGGCAAGGGGTGTTCGACCTTCTCCCGCATCTTCAAGGCATACGCCTACTCGAACGGAAGTTTGCTCGGGATAATGCACATACAGTGCCAAAAATTACAGCGGATAAAATCGTGGACGCGTGTATCAAAACCACCGAACGAGGTGTACATGCTTTCCCACTGATGATGAACCATGCTATTCAAGCCTCTACAACGCTGGTGGAGCAAATTGTCCAGGTCAGCCCAATTTATGAATCAAGCTCCGTTGATGCTACACCCTCGACTGTCGAGGCCAGCGTCGAAGCAATTATCACACTCGTAAACCAAGAGGTCGACGCTACTCCATGCATATCACCAGAGGTCGAGGATGCAAAGCCATTGAACAGTGTCACCAGAGCAGTGCATGCACTCCTCACCCCATCCACTTTCTCGAGGGCATCGTCCTGCCGTCCCTCCCCGTCATTCCTTTACCTGTCATCTATTGCCGGTCTTTTCTCCCTGGTATACAGGCTTTTGATTTTCTATCCTCTATCGCTCCCTTCACGTATATTTCAAACTGCCACCACGCGAGTTAGGTGGCGGCGCTATTCACGTATCACAGTCGCCGAAAAGCAGGCGCCTCCAGCCATTCTTTCACCTGAACCCACTGCGGGAGACAGAGACATCCCGTTAGACACTATCGTTGTCGAAGTCCGTCACTGATTATAGGTTATTAGGACCCCTTATTTACGTTCATGTATTGTGCCGGCACTAATGATAGGAAACGCATGACTATGCTGTGTAGAAAATGACAAAGTCGTTCGCTCAGAGAGTCAGAGCCCGAAATGGAAAGAGCAAATACAATACAACAACACGGGGACGCGTCACTGCTCAGATTGGATCGAGCGGACGCTCAACTTGCCATCCCAGAAATTCATCATGTCCGACAACAAGAAGCAGGAGAAAGATTTTACAGCAGAGGTCGATGCTCTTCTGCCTGAGGCAGAGTCAACAATAAAGGTGCCTTGTCTTTCTATATATCTTATATCCTTCGAGCTCATGTACCCATCATGTCGGTAGTCAGGCAAGCTTCAGGAAGGACTTGATAAAATCTTCACCCTTGAGAAGCAGACAAGAAATGTGAGTTATAATTGCTCAACTTCAACCTTTCAATCTGAATCCATATAGGCAGCGGATCTCTCCTCGACAACCCGACTGGTGAAAGCAGCAGTCGAACATTGCTATAAAGCCCGTGACTTTACCCTTCTTAATTCGACCATCTCCGTCTTGAGTAAGAAGCATGGTCAACTCAAAGCGGCTGTTCAGGCAATTGTGGAACTGTCGATGGGGTGGTTGGATGAAATCAAGCAGGCAAACGGAGTGCCCAAATGGCTTGAGGTGGTCGAGACACTCAGGGGTGTTACCGAGGGCAAGGTACTCTAACACCCATACACAGTGTTGAAATACTCTAACAGAATACTTTGTAGATCTTCCTAGAAACACCTCGTGCCCGTGTCACACTGTTGCTCGCTCATTACCATGAAGGACTTTCGAACGCTTCAACATCCACACCAGCCGCCCAGAAAGAATCATTAGTGACTGCCTCCGATCTCCTCTCTGACCTCCAAGTCGAGACATACTCGTCCATGGACCGTCGAGAAAAGACTGAGTTCATCCTAGAGCAGATGCGCCTTTTGATAACTGTTGCACGTCAGAAGGATGCGGAACAGACCAAGGAGGGAAAGGAGACTTTGGGAGGTGGCGAGGCAGAGTGGGTGAAGGTCAGGGTAGGAGGTAGAAAGGTCAATGAAGAGTTTTTGAAGGAAAAGGAAAACGAGGTAATTTTCTATAAAGCATCATCTCTCGAGCCACTGAATGAAATGTGTCTATGTATCTTTAGGATCTCAAACTCAAATACTACGATCTTATGATTCAACACGCACTTTATCAAAACAACTATCTCGACGTTGCCAAATACTATTACAAGGTTTGGGAGACACCGTCAATCAAGGATGACACGGATGACAAGGGCAGGGCGGTGAGTTTTCCATTCTCGTATCCCCTTGCTGCATCTCAGACATGCTATAGGCCCTGGAGCACATTGTTTACTATGTTGTCCTCGCTCCCCACAATAATGAGCAGTCGGATATGTTACACCATCTATTTGTGGACCCCGCTCTCAGCAAGCTGGAACTCCACTAGTAAGTCTCCTGCATTTCTTAATCCGTTCATTCGCGTAACAATTCGAGTGCCTTTCTAGCAACCTTGTTAAGTGCTTCGTGACCCGTGAACTTATGAGATGGCCGGGTATAGTAGCAATCTATGGGGAGTTCCTGCAAGAAACGCCGATTTTCAGCTCAGAAAAGAGATGGGAGGATCTCCACACTCGTGTCATCGAGCATGTACGTTCCTCCGCTAACCCGGCTTCAACAAGATGCTCATCACAACTTGACCTTAGAATATCCGTGTTGTTGCGCAGTACTATACGAGGATAACGCTTCCTCGATTGACTTCCCTACTCGATCTCACACCAAAGCAAACGGAGGAGACCCTTGCCCGTTTGGTCGTGTCTGGAACAATATGGGCACGTGTTGACAGACCGGCGGGCATTGTTAGCTTCAGGAACAAGCGAAGTGCGGAGGACGTCATGAATGACTGGAGTTCAGATATGCAAAAACTCCTGGGTTTGGTAGAGAAGACTTGGATGGGAATGAACGCAGCGCAAGCCGCCCAATCACGGGTGGTCAAAGCTTCTTCGTAGATTCCAGGTATTACGTCGTTCAACGTTCAATATTCAATATCAAATAATTCTTCAAGCACCTTCGTATTGCATTTTTTTGGTTCTATCCAAGTCAAAAAGTCAAGATTCCCTGTATTATGTATGTGATTATCTCGGAGTGAGGTGATGGTGTTATTAGTATCTAAACAGCGGAGGAGAATCAGGCGGAAACAGCCCTTGGCATGAGATGCATAATATCTGGTGATGCCCCCCTCTCTGGTTCGATCGGCTTCGTGAGCTGTGGTGCATACGTCGGTCGAACACCTTCTTTCCACAACTTGGCGTATTCCTTGCCCTTGGTCCACTCCGTAACACCCTCGGTTCGATCCACAATTGCCTTCCACCGTTTCCGCGCAGCAATTGCTCCTTCATCGAATTCCTCCAACCTCTCAAACGTAGCCAATCCTCTCTTCTCTTTGTCGAACGCATGTTCAATCTCGCCCTTCGAGAAGATAGCACCGAGGTAGTCCGCTTCCATAGCGGCAAATGTCGTCGCTATTTGGTGCTCTGAGCGAAGGGCACGAAACTGGGCAACGGCTGTTTCATAGGCTTCTGAGAGGGGTTTCTCGTGTTTTTCGTGAAGGTTCCGTGCAAATGAAATAGTACTAGTAGAGAAGGTGTGAGGCACACTCTACTTTAAGCTGAGAGATATGCATACTCTTCGGGTGTAGGGTGTCTACCTCTCTGACGTAGACGCGTCCAAGCCTCCCCTCGAATGGGATGCGCATCTTCGATAACGGCGCCTTCGACAAGAGTGGTTGGTCTGAATGTTTCGAAAGGGTGGTCACGGAAGAATTGACGGCGAATTTTGTCCTCTATGTAGGCAATACGAAGGGGTTTCTGGTTGTGTGCTTCCGGATGAGTGGGTTGCGAAGCGTTGGCCACCTGGTCGTACTGTGTGCGTGCTGGTGGGGCTCTCGGAGGGAGGGGAAGAGGGGGAAAGTCAAGAACGGCCTGGTACCAGACGGGCTGCTCCTTGATAAAATTTCCGCGCATTAGGCGGGAGACCTGCTGGTGGACCTGCGACGCAATTCGTCGTACCATCGTTGCAGTCGAATGAACGCGACACAAGTTGACTGAAATCGCTATTGCTATTACATTGTACAGCTTAGTTGATAAATTACAACCTTGCCCGGTTCTCGGCATTGCTTCTCTTAAACTTCCGCGCGTCATCGCGGAGGATACGTCGAAGCTAGGAGATCGTTTCAATACTGGCGTCGAGACCCACTCTGAGGTCCAGTACTTACAATCTTTCCAGAAGGATTCTTGGGAATCGCGTCGATGAATTCAATACCGCCTGCGAGGTGTTTATAGTGCACTTTGGCGTCCGCTACATACTGGATAGGCGTTATTGTTTAATTTCGCAACATTCACTAGCGGGAAGGTCCACACCTTTGCGAGTGCCGACTTCATATGGGCGGTAGCCTCTGCATTACCAGTAATGCGACGGGCGGCAGCCTCGGTCAAAACGATATACGCAAATGGAAGCTCGCCACTATAATCATCGGGTATACTGACGACACAGGCATCTGCTACATCGACATGCGAGAGTAGGTGGCCTTCCAGTTCGGCAGGTGCTACTTGGAACCCGCGAACCTTCATGATTTCCTAGTCGACAGAACGCATGTCAGATCTGAATATGGTCTAGTCTTTAGCCATACCTTCAGGCGATCAACGATATAGATGTCACCATTCTTGAAAATGACCTCGTCGCCCGTGCGAACCCAGCCGTCAACGAAAGTCTCCTTCGACCTATAGCCCGATATTACGATCAGGGAGTAGAACGATAGAATATTTACACTTACGCAGCCTCATTGTTCATGTAGCAGAGAGCCATGGATGGACCCTTGATAACCAGTTCACCTTGTTCGCCTTCCTTGGCCAGGGAACCATCTTCTTTAACAACCCTAGCGACTATTCCCGGTATCAACTGGCCTGCACTACCTAGTGTGCCGATCCTTTGCGTCGCGGGTAGCATTCCGACGGTCGTGCAAGTTTCCGTCAAACCTAATTATATATCGTTAGCTAAGAACGGGTCATATCGTTCGTCCTCTGACCGTATCCTTGACCAATGAATGCGTTGGGTAAAATGTGACACAGCTGTTCGACGAGCTCCCCACTCAGCGGAGCTGCACCGCACATTAAGTACTTGACGTGACTGAAGTCAAAGGTCTTCACTGAAGGGTGCTAACAAAGTGTTAGAAGATTTCGACATCAAAATGACCATTAACACCTTGCATAGCAGGACAGCTTGAGGAGGGACGATGCTGATAATGTTTTAGTGATGATCGTGGCCACTCAGCGGGAACAACTTACAACAAATGAGTTATCCTGTAGCGAATAATACTCTCCAAGAAGGCTGTGAAGTTGAATTTCGGTACAACGACGATAGACAGCTGCGTAGTGCGTGAGGACTAGCGGAATCAATCGCAGATGCAGCTTACTCCGGCAAAAAGGAGGAAGTGTAACTGTAAACATCCAGATTAGTTATGATCAGAAGCCGAATGATCGACAAAGAGCCTCACATTGACAACGAGGCCGTATATGTCTGGCATAACATTGGCAAAGTTAATATAACTGAGAGCGCCACTGATGTTGACTCACGAAAGAAAGGAAGGACTAAGGAGCAGGTTGACACGTGAGTTAGGGGAAGGGCTGGGGTAAAGTTCTAGGCACGAACCTCCAACAGCAACATCTCCGGGAACGAAGTGCTTGTTCCTGTGACTGGGGTCATTGAGCTTGGTGTGGGTAACCATCTGCATGACATTTGCTATGACCGAGTAATGCGGTATCGCCACGGCCTGTGGGTATTTCAGTAACAAAACGCAAGGCAGAAGCTCCGAGCCGCGCTAACCTTGGGTTTACCTGCCCAAAATGCTTAGCGTGGGATTCATTTATAAGGTGATTCTCAAAGTTACCTGTGGTACCACTAGAAAATGACAGGAAAGCCAAAGCTGTCTTTGCTTCACCAGGTTTGAAGCGAATCTCAGCATATGATATGGGGATGCTTAACCCATATTGCACAAGTTGGTCAAGCGTAAAATGATTAGAGAGCGGTTTGTGAAGTGGAGGCTCAATAAAGATGATCCGGTCATCTGAAATCCCAACCTCCCTGGCCGCTGTCCGGGCGGTTGTAAGAAACGCTGGATGAATGATTAGAAGAGCTGCCTTGGAGGTGCGCAACTGGTGGACTAGTTCGTCGGACTTATAAGCTGGATTTGCAGGCCTATATTACCGTTCAGCCGATGTCATTTCTACATGCCCAGGATAAAAGTGGTTACGTTATTATTCCACCCAGGGTATGCGTAGCCCATACGCAGAGGGGGTAACCTGAGCGTGTTATGAGCATCACCGGACGTCGACGAATAAGAGCAAGGCGAGCGTACCAATGTTATTGGGGCTGAAGATACAGACTGTCGCAAAAGGTCACCACTGCATTCGTGTTTTAAAGGGGCCACATACCAGTTTCGCCCTTGGCTGTGAGGAGAGTCAACAGGTCGTAAGCTTTGTTGGATAAATGTACGGACCAATGTTCCACTTTGCTTTCATAGCATTCGCGAGACCACGAGTGCTTTGGGAGATCTGTGGCAATGAGTGGAGGTAAAATCACGACCATGGAATGAAGAGGACCTCTGCGTGGCCAATAGAACGGCCAGTTTCATCGTGAATGAGCCAGGGGGCGTTGTCTGGGCGAATAGGGCGCGCTGTGTTGTGGTGGTCAAGGAAGAATTGGGGGATGTTGAGATGGTCGGGAATGTGGGGGAGGGGCCCAGAGAGGGAGTGGAATTCAGTCATGCAGAGTGTATCTGGTTCTGGCAGAATGGGGAATTGCAAGCATAATTTCTGACATTTACTTATGTATTTGAGAAGATATCAAAGTGATGATAGACCTCTTAGATCCGCAAGAGAGCGGAGTTCGATCATTCGGTCATACCACCATGGACGACGAGGAGGCTGAACTGCGCAACCCGTTCCCCTCGCCTCCTTCTCATTACACCAAATATTCCACCCATAACCTTCATCTTCTCGCCCTCTTACGCGAACGCGCACCCGATCAGCCCGACGTCAACCCACACGAGGTTTTATCCGACCAAAATGATGTCCCAGACTGGCCCCTAATACAATTGGAGAAACCTCGCGTCGATTGGATCCTAGAGGAGCCAGACGCATACTACGATGTCTTTGGTGATCGCTGGTTTGTGCGCAAGCTTGTCCTATCCTCCAGCCTTGAGGTACAATCCATCTGCTTAGGTCAAGGAGAAAATACCCTCGCTTGCTGAACTGGGTGGTAATCAGTTGTATCCTGCAGATCCTAGTTCTGGTGGGTTGCTCTGATGTAGACCCCCTCGTGACAGATCTTTCACATGTTTTTCAGACCGTCGCCCAGCCCTTTTGAGCGTTCTGCGTTCACTATTAGTTACGTTCTCGTCTTTGACCTCGTCCCTTCTCGTGCCTCCTCCTAGCACGTTATCAAATGACCCACCAGAATGGCATCGTCACGTTGAATGGATAACGGTGCTCAGTCAAAACATCATGGCGGCTGCGAACGATTTGCGCCCAGTGCAGGTATATACCTTTTGGCTATCTTGAACTCTCTTTCCGCCAATCTTATCTCATCCACAGGCAAGAGGTAACTTGGAGCTCATGATGCGGCGACAGCTTGAGCTTCGAAGGAGCGAAACAGAGGAATTGCACTCGTATGTTTCGTCCTGTATATGCTTTTCTCCAAGTGCCCTTACCAGATGTCCCAGAAAATGCAATGCCCTCGAGGCAAACCTGGCCGAACTGCGCAAATCTGTAGATACTTTACCCACCCCATCAACCAATGCCAAAAAAGTGTCACAGAACGATTCCGAGTCAACCAAGGTATCTTCAACACTGCTTTCTCTTTGTTGCGATTCTGACTGACCATTCTGCCGCACAGTTGACGGAAATACCAACACAGGCAGATGTCCTTCGGTGGTCTGAAGAGGTGGGATAGATGAAGCCTGAGAGATTAATCATTCCTCGCATTTCTACAATCCGTTCAATATACCCGTA
>JAFLHD010008895.1:59836-80607 GCA_018856295.1 Blastosporella zonata | reverse complement strand
AAGTTAGAAGCCATGATGCATATTAAACCAAATTCCTTCCCTGGATCGACTCGGGTCAGAACCCCGAGCAAGACAGCGTGCCACACTTGGCACGTACGGCCCCGAAGTCGTCTCGAAATAATGCAGTCGACTATGTTGCAGTCGATGGAATGACTAGGAAGTTACCTGCATAAATTTTCCGAGTCAACGAGTCCTGCATACAAAAAAAAAATCATCGACGCTTGTAGCAACTACCCATCAGTTAGATCAGCGGGTAGTCCAAAAATGGTGTTGCGGGTGGCACAGGTTTTTCTCCCGTGCCAAAAGTTTGCTGCAGTGCGCTCCAGTGGCTACCCTTTAGCGCACTTTAGGTGACACTAGCGAAGCCATAGTTGTGATACTAGTAAACAATAGGCTTGGCATTTCAGCATCACCCTCTAACCATGTACGCCAGGGGGGAATTCAATGAATATATAGTACAATATTTATGTTATATATGTGAGAATACATTCCATGGATGAATTGTGACGATTTCACTACTAAATACAGAGTCCATTCATCGACCTTTTAAAAGTCACTGCCACAGTTCTTCAATAATATGCACTCCAACCTGTAGACACGAGATAAATACTCATCCATCGTCCATATCATCGACTAAGGAAATGCTTACCTTCATACATGAGTGCAAGGTTGACGGAGTCAGTGGCTTCCCTGATAAGTTGGCTCACGACTGTCTGAACACTGAGTGATTTATCGAGCTTTCGAGACACGGAACTCAGAGCGCGATCCGCTGCCTCTTCCGCGGTACCACTCGACATATCAATGCCGATATCAGGACCGTAGCGAACAGTATTCGTCGTCGTCGTCATCGGCACCGCCGCTCCCTCCTGAACTTGTTGTATTTTGGTATCGCTTGCGGTCCTAAGAACACTTGAGTTTAAATGACGTTTCGGCGACCACGAACGAAAGATCTCACCAGGAATGCAGAGGATCATGTTTAAACACTTCGAGGACCGTCATGATGACTTCTGAACCATCGCGAAGGACTCTCAGAGTTTCCTCTGCACAGCGTTGGAAAACCCCAGCGGTCCCCGACATGCCTAAACCATCAACCATATCCCGAGTAAGCCTGAATGGGACCACTTCGGGTACGCCAAGGAGTTTGCCCTGTCATATTTTATGAGCAACCAATTGCTGTGCGAAATCGAGGAAGGGAATAATGACCTGGTCGAAAGCTATACCAAGATCAATGGGAATGACCTGCCCATTCACTTTATCTATGAGGATATTCGAGATGTGTCGATCGCCTAGTCCCAATATATGTCCGACAATGGAGGATGTCGCCACGCTCCGACTGTAATCCAACCTCGTTGCAAACCAAGCATTTGGCGTCTTGTGTTTTTCTGTAAAGAAATGCCTCATCACCGGTTTCACCTTTTGCTCGATTCGGGCATAGTTTTCGATCACCCTCTTTCGTCGGTCGGCGGTGATGTTTTGGTCCAATCGAGCCTTTGCTATCGAAGCAAATAGAACCGATGGACTAGGCTCAGAAGGGTGATACCTATGGCCAGTTGTCACAATGACAGAGATCGTATAAAGTATAACGAACCTCGCATGTGCGGAAAGAAGCCAGGTGTTCAGGGGTGTGGTATTGCCGACAAATTCCAGAACACCGCCCTGCGCAGCCAAAGGGATGACTTTGTAATCCCGGACGTTCAAAGAACGCCGCCTCGTTTCCCTGTCACGACATAGAATGCCGTTCACAAGGTCAAATACTTGTTCCATCACGGCATCTTGCCTTAAATCATCCTGCCCTTGGCCTTTAAACTGATATGAAAGTATCAGTAGATGAATGTTCTTCATTGAAACGCAACTCACTAGCTGCCTGTATTGGACACCGTCTGTGCCAATGCATGTACCGATTTTGGGGACATTCTTTCCACCAGCATTAAACCAGGCTGAGTCGTAATGGTCAATCCAAGGGCAGTCATCGTATCTCATGGATGGATCGACTGGCGTGTGGTGGGTTATGACAGGGACTCGAAGATTCGAAATGGTGGCAAGCTTCCAATTCTTCGTAAGCTCGAACTTCTTGTCTTTGCAAGGATGCTTAGCCCATTCAACACAGGCCGTGGCCAGGAACTCTACATCCCTAAGGCGCTCTGCGACTGCAGGATCCCCTCGCAGGCGGTTGAATATGGCGACAGCCGCGGCTGTCCTCTCAACGTGAACTGGGAGACGTGGGGGTTGATGCTGTCGAGATTGACGCCGGTCATTTGGCAGTTCAGGTTGAGGTTGCAAGAGGTACACTTGATATAGGATGTGGAAAGGGTGTTCCTTGCACATACGGAATACCAAGTTTTGAAGGATTGATTGTGCGGAATGTTCATCATTAATAGGGGGACCCAGTGTAGAATGCGATATGCGTGCAGAAAGTTGATGCTGTAGGGCCAGATGATCAACATGACACACGTAAGCTTTTCTTGTACTTACCGATAGAAATATAAATTTCCGAGAAGGAACTCGTCCGAGGGCATTTTTGGCAACCACATGAAATGCTGCTCTTTCGTCTTCAAAATTGGCGAACCAAAGTGAACAAAGTCGGATGGGGGAATCTTGGTCATACGCATCAGAAATCTCCAGGCAGCGGGAGTACATGTCGATCGCTTGTTCAAGGAATCCATCCCGTGAACTATTGTGCCTATCGAAGGATTCCTGGTCCGCCTCCATCACTTTTTTCGCCTGGTTCTGAAGGTGTTCTAATGTGGTCCGTGAACGGTGTGTCTCGGGTAACTTGTTAATTTCTTGACTGAGCGTTTGAATTTCTCGCCGTTTACGTTCCACATATATTTTCCATCTGATTGCGTCGGGTGACTTCAGCACATCGTAATATTGTCGTTCCGCGAAAATGGCACACTGATGATAGACAGTTGCGTGATTCGAGTGGGAAACAAAGGTGTCCGAGGGGTTAAAACTGTCCAAGAGGTCAGTTGCTGCTGAAAAGTATTCCACTTGAATGTCTTCAGGCTTTTTTAAACACGCTGCGGACGACCAGGAGCCCTACGTAGACTTTTAAGAGCGAACACACGCAAGGATACAGGATGTAGACGAACCAACTGAGCAAGAGCAAGAGCTTTCCTTTCAGTTCCAATTGTATCTTGGACGTATAAGCCCCAGCCTGCTGCACGTAACCTGTCAAGATACTCGACCGCGGTCTTTTCTTCCTTTTGAGACCACAAAACACTTGCAAACTCCTCGAAAGCGCCAAATGAAGGCGGTCTTTGGAGACTCGTAGCGCGTACGATTGAATTCAGAGCAATTTGGACCTCGTTGGCCGCACGAGCAGCCTCGGAGAGTCGGACGAGACACCGGGTCTCAATGTCGACAAGACTTTGGTGAAACGGTGATACAATAACCATGGATCCCAGTCGCTGACGTTCTTCTTTCTGTCGAACAGAACGCACCAGGGAAATACGAGTGGCCAGAATGTTTTCCAGAATGGGAAAACTGGAGATGAGAGTGAGTGAATATTGCCTGCAGCAAGGTAAGGCGCACGTACTCAAAATCAGGTTCCACGTTCATGAAGTCATCCCAGTGTCCCGTGGTTAAATCTTTGGTTGCCAGCGATGCCTGCACAGAGTCTCGCCTCCAACTTGCAATTTGATGAAGACACATTACATCCTGAACAACGTCACGAATCTCTGCGAAGTTTTCTAGACCTAGAATACGGAGACGATCCATTTCTTGGAAGAGACACCTGCGGATAATCTGATCGATGGTTCGATCATCACGTTCACGGTGGATTGCGCGTAGAGCGAGGTATAGTGAAGCCCCCGAAGAATGTCCAGCAGACTCGGGAAGGTCCCAGGTTTCGGTTCGCCAAGCAAGTCTATAGCTCATGTCGTGAGGAGTGCTGCTGCCACTCTGGGCGCCCCTTGACGTGAAAGCACCCTTGAGGGTATCGTTTGCTAGGTGGTCAAAACCAAACGAATGAAATGACTGCACAAGGCCCTCAGCATGGCTTGCAGTTTCGCCGGCCTCGAACGCTGCTCCGTGAAATCTGAAAGCCCTTTCCCATTGGTTTTCATGATGAAACCGTCTGATAAGATTTTCATGAAGGTCGGGATCATGGATTCCATAGAATCCGTCAGGTTCGTCGATGTGTCGATATATTTCATAAAGAATTTGGTTGGAGGTGCTAGGCGATCCTGTATCATTTTCGGCTGCAAGCTCCAGGAACAGAAGGGCAGTCGTATACGCCCCGCATGTGATAGAACAACGAGCCAGGAGAGAATAATCGACGTTAAGCCACTTGTTGTAAGACAGTGCATCGTGTGTTGGAGTATTCGGAGCCTTTGTCTTTTTCGGCTGTTGGCTAGATGTAGATGGTGGACGTGGCTCGCGGTCGAAGTGACGAAGGTGTAACACAACATCGATCACAGAGCGCAGACAATCCACACTCGACTGCTCTTCTAAAAGTACGGATGCAAAGAATTTTGAGATTGCATCGCGGTGTGGAGCGTGCACACCACCCGTGCGCTTTTCATTTTCTTTCTCTTTGAAAAGGGTTATGTGAACAAGGATAGGCAACACCTGCTCCGCGAATTCAGTGTCCTTTTGAAGAATACTAACCATCTGTGCATAAAATGCATCGTTTGTCGATAAAGCATCACTGAACAGGGTTGTGACGTCGGCTACCCATCGCGGAAAGTCGTTCACCGAGTCCAGGTATGATCGGGACGTGATAAGGTCCTCGACACTGCGAGGGGTCCGGCTAGTCACGGGGCGATAAAATCTACCAAGGTATCCAAGCTCTGTCTGGTGTTCGGATGACGAGACTTGAACGTAAGATGACTCTTGCATCTCCACAGATTTTATAAGACGAAGCGTCTCATAAGCAATATTAGACTGAGACGGAAGATCTCTCTGAAGCATTGCCAATAACATGAGAACGATGGGCTCCCGCGCTGTATCAATATCGTGGGTGGGCACACTGTGCCGATAACGGCTTAGGATGGACATGGAGTCCGCTGATTCGTGACGGAAGCTGCCTAATTGACCTTTGCTCAGGTATAACAGTGCTGCGAAGGCGTCGACATCTGCATCCTGTAGCTGTTCAGAGGGAGGAATACATTCCTTCAAGCGCCAAAAGTCCGCTTTGGAAAAAAGGTCCTTGTCAAAATCGTCGGAAAGCGCGTGCTCGCGCAGCCGGCGAACGACTCGAAATTTGCTTGACAAAATGCGATATTTCTTGAGAGCCCCGGATAGATGCTCTCCCGTAAGAGAATCGAGCAGTCGAGCCAATTGTGGTGATGGTTGGTGTGGCCATGCGGGAAGCGCTTCCATAACTTGGTTGGCTAAGGACGGAACTTTAGAGAGCTCAAAGGCTTGGTCGTCTATCCACTGAAGGAGCTCTGTGCCTAGTGAGACCAACGCTGGGTCAGACGTTGTTCTGGAAAAGTCGTTGGCTATAGAAGCTATGCGAACAAGGACATCAGGGATGTGAGGATGCTTTGCCTTCGTTTTGCGGTACCGTTTTAATGCCCAATCGAGTATCGATTGCGCGGACTTGGCAAGATCAGATTGGCCCAGAAGTGCAGTGGTTCCGTGTAACAAGGTGTGTAAAAGAGTGATGTCTTGAAAATCTCGGGCATGTGTGGCAATCCACAGGCACATGGCGTTGATCAAACGAAACTGTTCGTTCACTAACGGAGAGCGGTCTACGTTTGCCAGGAGCTGGTGAATGATGTGGTAGCTTGTGGCCTTTTCATCCATAGACGGCGCCTGAGAACGCAACCAACGAAGTGCCCCCAATATAGTCTCCGCAGGAAAAGCGGGCAGGTTGGGTCCGTGAGCTTCCGCGTTGTCGTGTCGGTAACGTATCAATCCTTTGAAGACTTCAGCATTATAACCACTGCGGTCATCTTGAACCAGTGCATTTACGATGAGAGTGGTGTCGAGGTCCGCCAAAGAACGAAGGACAGAAGCCACGATTCTGTCAACGTTGTGTGCCAGACAAGACTCAAATTCCTCTGAAGACATCATAGATTTAAGCAACTGCAACGGGGGGTTTTCTTCGGGTTGCTTTTGGCCTCTCCATTCGACTATACGATAGCCAAAAAGATCACCGAAACAGTCGCGAAGCCCTTCTTGAACGGATATCGAAACGAGTTTACAGTGATTCTCGAACGATTTTTGGCCACCACTCCAGATGTTGACAGGGCCGAAAGAACGGAAATTGGCGGACACACATTCCTTCCTTTCTTGATAGCCAAGTAAGTGGGGTGGGAAGCGAAGGAAATCTTCGTTCGCCTGTCGCAGTGAAAAAGCCAACTGAGAGGCATAATTCTCAAAGAGAACGGAGAAGCTGCTAAATCCCAGTCTTTGGGAGACACCACGAAGAACAGCTTCGATGTGGGCAGGATAGCGCGGGGAATGAAGAGAAGTTTCTAAGAGATGCCAGTACGCCCCGCGTCTAGTTGCCGAAGCCATAATCATGGTGTTACCAAGGGACAGTATGCGGGTGAGCATGTGCTCATAACTAACGAAGGTTATGTATGATTCCGTTGATTAACGATGTCACTCGATTGAGGAAGAAATAAGACACTCACTCCTCAAGCACGATGGTCAATTTTTGCTTGATCCGAATGTATACATCGCTGGTGGATCGTCTGGGTTCGGCGCGCCGCGCAAAAGCAAAGAGGCGGGAATTTAACACCGCGACCCGGAAGCGAACTCGTACGTCATCGTCGCCACCCATCTCAGGCAGCAAGGAGCTCGGAGGCAAGTCTCTATCCGATTCGTCTTCAGATTCAGATTCAGATGCGCCCCATGCCTGCTCACTTGCATCGTGTGTGAGATAGCGGTCGATAAATCTCGCGAACAGATCGCGAACTCCCCACGATCTAATCTTTCCATTCATGAGCGCCTTAGCGAGCCAATGGCATAATTGGCGGATTCTGTCCAGAGTATCACCTATTGCGACGTCCATCGAAGCCCATAATCCCAAGGTGGATGCGAGAAATTGGATGACAACAGCCTGGAGACGATTGCTCCGGGAGTATTGATATAACTGGAGCATCTGGGAAAATTCGTGTAGAAGGGTGTCGAGGCTTTTGATGCTAAGATTGAGAACTCTTTGTTGGATTTTTTCAAGCATGATCGGAAGAACAGAAAGGAAAGCTTCGGGACGTGTATTCGCACATTTTGAAATATCATCAACCAGTTCCTTGTCGCGCGTCGGCTCTCCTGAAGTTGATTGTAGAGCTGGGCCGACAGTGAGAAAAGATATGCAGACATCCATAGTGTATCGACTAGAAAGGAGATCTCCTGTCAGTTCATCTTTGTTTAAAGAAAGTTGCTCGGTTGCCATTCGGATGGGTCCAAAGGCATCATGTTCGTCTCCCTCCATTGCTTGATGTGCTGTCGAGGCCACCTTTTCACCGAGGGAGATACGAAGAACATCGCGCATCGTGCCCACGATATTACTGAACGTGCTCTGGATCTATTTCATACCTGTTATTCTCAAAATCGGTGAATATAAATTGGAACAAACCTCGACGTTTTGCCACACGACCCGCAAAAAATCCAATCTAGACTGATTCCGAGAATTGTTCTCGTTGACGTTATGATTGGACAGCCGATTGAGGAGATGAGACTTTATTCCTGAGCCTACATCGGGCGGTAACATGGCGCTCCAAACCAAACCTTCTTTTGCACTATCCTCGAGAAATGTCAAGGGATCAAGGCCCAAGCAGATCAGCGCCCTCTCAGGGGTCGTCCAACGTTGATCGGGCAAAAGACTAGTCACGGTAGTGATGAGCTTGCAAGCACACCGAATCAGGCCTCGATCGGATTGCATTCCGTTTAACGTCAAGGCTGATTCGAAACACAGAGTGGTTACGGCCATGTCCAAAGAGCGACGGGCTGATTCTGCACTGGGGTGTCCAGAACTCTCGTCCCACTGGGTTTGTAAACGCTCCAACATTTTGAGAAAAAATGCTAATATTCTTCGTTCGCGTCCTCTACGCGGGACAAGGGATCCGTCACTGCGGTCCGTGGGAGAGGGGGTGTGCGGTGAAACTAGCCTATCTGCTTCTTCTGCGGGTTGAAATTGGGGTAACTGGGCAGCTAGGATGTATTCCCTGATGACTCTGCTCCTCGCTTCGTCCACCAATGTATCGACAATCTGACCTTCTGGGAGTGGAATTCGGGCGTCGAAGTGGCTCGGCCTTGAAAGGCCGCAGATGCTCTCCAACAACACTAGTACATCTTTCACCGTGTGTAATGATAGGCTTTTGTTGCGGAAGCCTGAAACTTGCCAGCAGTCAAGCAACCAAGTCAGCACCTTTTCTTCGAGTTGCATTCGATAGAGATGCATATCTTGGCTAGCCACTCTAAGGCATGTGGAGAGAAATGCGCAAACAGAGTCGAATGGATAGGAAGGGCCCTGAACGTCAAGATCTTTGGCGAGGGCTTCGATTTCGCTCAAGACTTGGGTGGAGGCCAAAGGAATTTGAGCGGAGCCCTGCTTTGGATCGTGAGCGCGAGTATGGGTAAGAATAACATGCGCAGCATGGCAGGCTGCTCTTGACACAGAGGAAGTGTTCGTTCGACGGATTGTATGTTGCCAGATATTGTGCCATGTCTTTTCCGGTATACCTGACGAAGATTTGGTAGTTGATGCGATGGCGCCAAAGCAGAGGAATATCCAAGATTGTACGGCACCATCGTCAACGTTTACCAACTCGAGGAGAGCTTCCGTGACAGTGGTCTGGAGTTCGCTGTGTAGCACATGCCAGTGGCGGTCTATAACAAAAAGAAGAGTTTGTAGATGGTACGATCGGACGTTCGATGTGAAAGTGTCCTTTATAGATGCCAAGAGTGAATTTATGGGGTTTCCTCTTTGGGGACGTTTGCTTTCAGTATATGTCGGTCCCGGGGTTGGAGGAGGATGCATTGACTCTGAGAGTAGAAACAACTATACAAATGAACACAATAGTGCGTGGCTCAGATTATTGAAACATACACACCTTGGCAAGGCAATCCGCTTGAAGTTCTAAAACGGCCCAAGCCAAAGCCTGATTGCTGTCAAAACTCCATCCATAACGGAACGTCCTCGCCACGAACGCTGAAAAGCCTTGTTGCTCCAAGGACAGGTCCGTAGTCTCGAGTCTTAAACAATCCAGGGACAAGCCATCTATGCCCCATCGGCTATCTATCTGACCGTCGATGACCAACGACAACTTCCGTAAGCCTAAAGAGCGGTCGAATGACGATCCGGCTGCATGGTACGTTTCATTTTCAGTGGTCACAAAAGGCATGATAATACGGAATATGGACACCAGCCCTTCCTTTATGCGCTTGTTCTTCGTTCCCCACAGCCCAAGCAACGCGTTCCAGGAGTCCCGCGTAAATTTTGCGACCTCGAGGGTTTTATTGAGGGACAGATGGGCCAGCGTTGCTGATAAGGCAACAACATAATCGTGCAGAAGGGATGTATCGCCTGTGTATCGATCGAGGAAGCGATGAAGACGCGTCAAAATTGATGAGGGAAGATGGGAGTAGTGTGGCAGCAGAATAGGTGAAGATGATGATCCAAGCAACACGGAGATCAATGACATGAATTCCACTTGTTCACGAGAAACAGACGCTTGTTGAGGGGTAGATCTAGCCCTCTTAAAAGCTCTTTCGGATCGTGATTGAGTCGTAGGCGAATTACCGCGAGAACGCTTTTTCGATGTTGATGGAAGAGTATCATCGTCTGTGTCCTCGTCTTCCTCGAAAAGCTCAGAATCATCAGCAACCTCGGGAGAGCCCATTTTGACATCATCCTCAAAACTTGATCCAATGGGATCATCGAAAAGACAGTTGAAGGCCATTTCCACCAGTTTAACCCAAACATCATCGTCCATGTGCTCAAGGTGTGGTGTATGGGACACAATGCATCGAAGAGCTTTGATGTAATGCAAAGCAACGGGCGTTAGAAGTTGCCTTTGGTGCACCATTGTTTGCAGTAGGTGCTCGAAGAGAGGTTTTGTGACGCGCCTACTCATGAGATGGACCGTCCGTTCTGTTAACCATCGAAGGGTACTCGCGGCATCCTCAAGCCTCCTTTGCGCAGCTGCAGAAGTATTGGCGGATTTCTTGGCATCCTTCTTTGTAACACCAAGTTTCTCCTGGAGAACAGCCGCGAAAAGCGCCTGAAATACACCAAGCCAAGCTCTGGGCTCGACAGCGCCGTTTACGATGTGGAAGTTGTCGACAAACTCGAGCCTGTCAAAAATGGTCTTTAAGGCCACAAGCGCATCCCGACGCTCGGTGATTTTCGAGCTCTTGAGGTCTCTGAGGACATCGTTCAGATTTGCCTGTTTCATGAGTGCTGCATGGATGATCAGCCAGTTAAGATGCGAGATAGCAGAAAAATCCGAGTTGAATACCTGAAGATAGTAAAGCAGACTATGCACTACAGTCGTCATAAACGATACTGAGGCCGTTCCAAGAATCCGCCACCCCTGTTCGCCGAAGACAAAGGCTTGCGCGCCAATCTTGATATGATTTACACGTGATGGCGACGTTTGTATGTACCTGTTTGTACGCGATGTGCAGCCTATATAAAGCACAAAAAAAACGTCTTTCATCCTACTCCTTCTCCCCTCCCGTATCCTGCAATCACATTATCCGACTTTTTATTTAAATGTGTGAATCATTTCATCTTTTCCATCATGTCATTTCCCCTCCAGCCCTCTTCTTCCTACATATTGGCCACTTTCTGCCCGAGCAGTACGAATTGCTTCCATGCTGCAATCGGTTCTGGTGATGTGCCTATAACTACGCACTCGAGCTGTCTAATCAACAGCTCGATGGGCAGCCTCAAGAACGCGAACTCCTGTTCTAGTGGAGTTCATCCGGGTTTGTGCTCGTCCTACATATCAACATTACCTTTTATTACTTGTTTGTTTCCATTGTAACACGCAATATGACTTTAATATTATGCTTCACGTTGTGACTAACGAAAAATCTACAAGATTACAAACCTCAAGGCTAAAACTACAGACCTGAGGATATTATAGGGATGCCTGGACAGTGGTGGGTTTCAAATCTGAATTGTTCTTCAGCACTTGGGAAATCACACCCGCCAGTGGGGACGGCTCTGATTCCAACGCAATATTCAAGAACCACGATTTGCTCATATAATTCCGGATTCTGCAAAAGACCCTAAGCATCGCTGGAATACAAAACATACCTCACGACTTACCCATCAGGAAGGAGCACTACGACGTTCAAACCTTCCGTCTCGGCGACCGTTCGCCCCGCATCGCTGGATAACCAACGAAGTGCACCGCTTAGGGCACTCCCACTGCTTCCTCCGACAAGGAGGCCTTCTTCACGCATTATCACCTGAACAGCGGCGAACGCCTCCTCATCTGAAGTCTTGATCCAGGAGTCGACGTCGGCGCGAGATAAGACTTGCGGTATGAAGTCGTAACCAATACCTTCAACGACATATTGCGCTCCCTCTTCGGCTTTATTGAGCTCATCCGGGAAGGCGAGGATACTGCCATTCTGCAACGTGGCTTCAATTGATGCAATGCGGTAAAAATAGTTCATGAAGCTTACAGGATCAACGCCAACAACAACGCAGTCCTTATTGTGGGTCTTCTTAATAGCTCGGGAGATACCAGTAACGGTACCGCCGGTACCGGCACCAGCGACCACTACATCAACCTTTCCAGATGACGGTCTAGCATGCGTTGAAGGCGTGGACACGACGGCTTCGATGATCTCGGGTCCGGTAGTATATTCATGTGCAAGTGGATTGTTAATCTGGATGATTCCTCGTATCAGCCGGAAACCACAAGGGGAGAATGACTAACGTTTCGGTATTGATCTAGGATGATACCATAAGGTATTTCACGCTGCAATCTCTGCGCAACACCTGCAATCGTTAAGGAATTCAGCCACGAGACTTCCGGAGGGTTAAGTTTGGATTCTACCTATATGGCTGTCAGGGGAGTCCCAAGCGGCTTCGGTAGGGGTGCGGACGACCTCTGCACCCAGAGCACGGAGAGCAGCTTCCTTCTCCTGGTAACCCAAGTCAGGAAAGTGAAAGGGCTCGAAGATAAGACGTTCATACAAGAGACATCTTGTTCGGCATTGTTATGATGACGGCATAACCCTTATCTGTAGTATTCAGCACCAACTCTTGGGACTACTCACTATCCAACAGACCTTGATAGCACATGCCATCGCCAGACCAATACCTTTAATGTATGTTAGCACAAGAAAGACGGCAGTAAACGGGTTTCCGACGGCATACCAGTGTTACCGGAGGTAGGCTCAATGACCACGCTCTTGCCTGGAATCAATTTCTCTTCCTTCTCAGCCGCCTCGACCATAGCCTTTGCGATACGGTCCTTGACGGAGCCGCCAGCAGACATATATTCGACCTTTCCAACTATGATGAATAATGACATCAGCGTTTGTCGCGCTTTCCAAGCTAGGACTTACGGAGGTTGCATTTGAGCCCCTTTAGCTTCGCAACCTTGTCGAGTCTAATCAGTGGAGTGTGGCCAACCGCCTCGAGCGCGTTGTTCAGAATTTGGGGCATCGTGTTGTGGGTGAAGGGATGAAGGTGAAATCAGGGAAGCTGTTAGTCTGGCCGCTTTTAGATGCTCGGAGAAGGCCGACACATGACGGACGGATCCTCTTGTGATTTCCCTGTCTGTGATTCCTCCAGAACAGCATATGATGGCATGCGTCTATGACCGAACTCCGTCGACTCCTTGCGCTCATCGTCGTGCCATTCAACTCCCTTGAGCTTTCTCTGCGCGCAGTCTGACAACTGAGATGATCATATCTCCATTCAAAAGGCTCCTGATCTGAGTCCCGATCAGATAACATGTTTTGTAACATATAACGCCTTTTCTAGTTTTCTCGCAAGTCCCTATCGATTAGTGGTTAAATCATCTCGTTGTGGTCTATAGAGCTCCGAGAAGCCGCAGGCTCGAATCCTGCTAGGGACATATCCTTTTTGCTTTGAACAGAAGGGAAGAGGCAGCAATGGGAAGGGAAAGTACCAAGACTCCTGATTGGCCAGACACGTCCAAGCCACAGGCTTGAATTATCCCCTGTCCTGCTTTTTTTTTTTTTTTCAAGAAGAGAAAGAGGAAGCGACTCGGAAGCGAGAAGGAGAGGCTTGACAGAGAGAAGGGGCGTAAATTAAATGTTCCGTTCCACTTGCTGTTTGACTGTGGCATATGTTTCGGCCTGAGAGGTCACATTGATCGCGAAAGAGCCAGCCCCAGGAAGACAGTTCATTCCAGATATGTACGTAGTACGTACATGCACAAGCCAACAAAAATTAAACCAAGATTCGACCGTTCACGGTAGAGGGAGGGATGTTACGGATACAACTTCCGGTCAATTGAACTGGGTTCAATATGCCGACTACGAGAAACGGGACATAATCGGCGATAGGGATCGAGGCCAAGCGCGAGATCCTTGGGAGCTTCATAGGAAGTTGTAGGAAGGCCATCGTCGGAATTTTCTTGAAAGTTTTCGAAATCGTGTTCGACGCTGCCCAGAATGGAATGTCGACAGCCTCCTGCTAGGAATGTGCTGTCCGAAATGCTTTTTACCTAGGATTAATACTTCCGTCGAGTTTCTTGTGGTCGGCGGCGTCATTTGGGGCCAGGTTACCGTAGTCGATCTTCCAGGCTTTGCCGCTTGATTTGCGATAACTGTCGAACCTGGTGCAAAATGCGTGGCTGGACTGGGCGGCAGTGATTTACTTGGAAAATGTATGGTGGAAGGGTTGTTAACAGTTTTTGAACGTCGAAAAGAAACAGCGGACTGCCGCTGAAGAAAGGGGGCTTACCCGTTGATTAATTTAAATAAGGGCCAGTAGAGTCATTGCATACTGGAATTGAGTCTATTTTTTTGATAACTTGGGCTTTCCGAAATTGGGGAGACATCTTATTGCGTCAGATACTTCCGGAGCCCGTCGCGGCTTTGTTGCTGTAACTCCAAGAAGCGATACTTTAGGTCGTGATATTGCAATCTTCATTTCCATGTTACAACACTTACATATGTATAGCTACTACGAGTGATTTTTCAACAACTCCGTGTTCAAGGGCCAAGGTCTCCCCATCCACGACATCAGTTCCGTGTGGTCCTTATAAGGATCGTCCGTGTTGGGATGTACCAGCACCCTAAGTACAGAGAGACTTGATCAGAATGAGCTCCTCGGGCACAGAGGGGGAAGGGAAGTAAAGCGAGAGATAACAGCACATCCCCAAGCCGCATATGCTCCGCGGTGTCTGTTCTCCCATGATATGCGCTTCCATCAGGAAAGCGCAGAGCCATATGCTGATTCCAGACTTCAAACAGGGCTCCCGCATAACATCACGGTAACATACGTTACTCGCGGTCCCAGAGACGCTCCAGTAACCAGGCACATATGGAATGACGTACGAGCATGGTCCACGATGGACTGTGAGCCACGAAAAGAGGGTGCCCGTTTGATGCGGCGTGAATGTGTTCACCTCGAACATCGCTGTGGGGTGCGGACCTGCAGGTGGAGCAATATTCCTCGCTTAGCCATATAATATTGCACGAAGGGTTCAGGTGACACCCACCGACAGGGTTTTCCCAGAACTTATATATACGGAGCTGTGATTTCGACGTGTGGCGACCATCAGAGGCGGTTTCGAGGCGCAAAAGTCGTCGTCGGGGTACATACCTCTGGAAACTCTCTTCTGATGCGTTCATGCAGCTCCCGTGCGTATTTCAGGTCGCTGGCGACGTTCTGCATATAGTAAACTTTCCATCAACCACGACGGTGTTATTAGTCCAGGGCTGGGCGTCACAGGGAGGGAGGTACACACTGTGGAAGTCGAATCCATTGTTGGACGGATCGATAGGTTCGGGGAACTCTTCGTAAGCAGGCGACTTGACACCTGTGGGGGTATTGTACAGCGACTTGCCGTCGGGGTTGATCGTGTCTGGCAGAGGGTCGGCATTTTCGTAGCCGACAAGGGGAGATTTGAAGCTGGCCATTGTCAGTGTAGTGATTAATTAAGGATGTTCATTCATATACACGATGAACTAGTGGGCTTGGTAAGGTGGAGGAGGTTAGTCAATTTTGATGACGGTACGGATGAAAAAGCGTGGTCCGTTTCAAAGTTTTAGAAATGCGATCGCTTTTACATTCCTCACGTCGAAGAAGGATGACCAGAGGACATGCGCATATTCGCGTGACAGGAATGAGGACCTTTTCGGACATGGTCTGGTATATAACGGGGTGCCGAGGGGTTGTCATTTTGTCAGTTGTGTCTACAGGTTCTCGACCATCAATGTGCTCTATGTCAGTTTGATGCAGCACTCTGAGACATTGCGTTCCTGAGCAAAAGGGGTGGTGAGGTACGACGGAGATTGCCGGACATGATGGAATCGTAAACGATGCGATGGCCTTGGGAGAGGTGATAGGAACCAATGCTTCTGATCTGCCGGAGTGTGGTTTAGGACGAATTGGTCATTGTAGACAGTGAGGGGACTTGAAAGGTTTCCATATCGGGACAAAGCGAAATGGGCCATCAAAGATGCGTTCGGTGAGTGCAGCGTCGTGAAAAGTTTGTAGCGTGGTGGCAACCTCAGCATTCATCATCTCCCGTCCTCTTTTTTTTTTTTCTTTCTAGTTTTTTATCTGCTGCTGCAGTCATTTTTGGTTCATGAGATCAACTTCCACCAACAGTTGGATATCGAGAAGCCATCGAGACTCGCCCACCCCGTCCGATCATTCCAACAAGTTTCATCAACAGCCTCTCACCCCCACCTTTATCGCTCCACGCAACGCACCCCTCCCTCCAGGCGCACCCTCTCCATCCAAGTCGCCCTTCAAGACGTTCCAGTCCGTATTCCGCAAGCCGAATAGAGCACCCTCCACTCATTCGGCTTATTCCACCTCCACCTCCAACTCCAGCGAAAACCTCACCCACCACCCGTATAACAATATGCACCTAGCACCCATACCAGTGGTGTCTGCTCGTGAGAACGTTGAGGACGAGGCAGAGTGTCCCGTCTGTCTCGAGCCCCTCAGCTTCAGTTTTCGTCTCCCAGGCGAGAAGCCGCATATTGTCCCCGAATGTGGTCATGCCCTTCATGAGGTGCGTGAATGAATTAACTCCATATTAACACAGTCTAATTACCATTTAGGCATGCTTCACCGCCGTATATGGCCCACCGCCCAACCAAGCTCGCTCAACTCTCCCCAGAAAATCAAACCTCGGAGTTTGCGGTGTATGTCGCCGTCCAATGAAGGTCGGAGACGGAGATGGCGGAAAATCTAATAGTATGTCCTCTATCCCTCCCTAAATCTCCATCTCATTCCTTCCCCCGCAGAGCTTGCTGCTCTCACGGGTATGGGCGATAGTAAGGCAGCTCCTCTATACCCTGGACGTGATACCCCCACGACTCGCCGTGTTCAACCCACTCCCTACAATCCAAATGACGACGATCCTATAGAATCAACAGGTTCCGTCAAATCAGGCCCGAATGGCGAACTTTCCCAATACATCGTCGCGCCCTCGATCCAAGTCCGACCCGAGTTTTCGTCTCTAACCCGGACCAACGACTTGAATCAGCCGCTAACCTGCATTGTCGTCATCGAATTACCTGGAAAACGAGTAGGTGGAAGTACACCAGGCCCCGTTATAAATGACAATTACGCGCGGAGTGCAGGCAGCCATTCCCGCCACGAACCCAATTCTGGTCGTTCAAGCCCACATCAGGATCACGCGCGCCAACGCCAACAACAGCTGCAGCAATATCACGCCGAACACGACATGCCCTCACGCCAATACCCAAATCAGTCCTTACCTCACCCATCTGATCCATATTCCCCGTCCAATGGACATGATTCTTACATACCCAATAACATCATTCATCACGAGGAAGACTCGCCATTCAATGCTATTACTGAAGACCTTAGGAACCGCATAATTGATTGGAAAGGGCATCCTTTATCAGACCTGGGACCGTTGCAAATGTACGATCTGTTGTCGGTTCGGCGCGACGCAGCGATCCGCGAATTCTATGTTTATCTTTTCAAGGAAGCCATTATTTGCGTCGTCGAGGAGAAGAAACGGGGACTCGGTCGGCTACTTTCGAATGCATCTGGCTTCACGGACCCGGGGTCGACAATGTCCAACTCAAGCCAGTCAAAAGGTGTCTTGCGCCTGAAGGGGCGCATATATGTCCGTCACATCAAGCACGTTACAGCCAGCTCTGCTGCAGGGGAGATGAGTTTGACGATTGATATGGAGGATGAGCTGGCCTCGTTCATCCTTATTTTCAAGGACCGGGCATCATTGGACACCTGGAAGAACAACATCCAAGCCCTCGTCAACATGTTCCAGGCACAAAACGGTATCGCTTCGCCCCCACCAGAATCACGGGCACCAAACATGGAGGAGTTCGGAGGAAGCCAGAAGGCCATGCGCATGCTGAGCGGCGGCAGCACTCAAACAACGGTCAGTACGGTGGACAGCCTCCTGAACGGCTCATCCCGGTCCACAACTTCCTCTTCTACATCACACGGCTCAATGCCCCAACGGCATCAGATGAATCAATCCAATAACAATAAATTGACGACGCTCGGTGAAGACGACGAACTCAGCAACTATGAATCCCCGATACCGCTGGTCACGCCTTACACATCCTCAGGACCGTCCAATTCTTTGACGCCTCTTCCACATCCACCGCTGGACTTGATCCTTGTCATCTCCATGCCCCCACCTTCTGCTGTTCCCAGCACTGCTCAGCTGAAGGTACGGGTCATTCGTGCCACTCTCGACTTCCTTCTCGCGTCTATGGCCAAGAAGGACCGGTTGAGCTTGGTGACATTTGAGGTTGGCCCCTCGGGAAGAGTCAGGAAGACACCATTCCTGAGTCCTGGAAAAGCTCAAAGCCGAGCTCGACTGGAAAAGTTCATCGACGAGCTTGGAAGCAAGATGGAGGAACATCTCGACGAGTTCCTTGTTAGGGGTTCCAAGGACGAAAAGACTGATGTCGTCACTGCAGTCAATCACGGTTAGTGCTTCAGTTTGACCCTGCGCCTCACCGAGCTCATCAATCGGTTATTTAAGGTCTTGATGTTGTTTTGCAACGGAAGGCCCGCAACCCTATTTCGGGGATGATACTGGTCAGTGATGCCTCCGACAGCACCCGGCGCGCCCAAATGGATCTCGTCCTTGCTCGCGCTGAGGCCGCTAATGTCCCGATCCACTCGTTCGGCTACGGCCGCTCACACGATCCCGCCTCTCTGTGGCTCATGTCAAATCACACGGGTGGGACATACACCTTCGTTAAGGATTGGTATGATCTGCGTGACTGTGTCGCAGGTTGCGTGGGCGGGATGATATCGATCGGCCTTCTCAACATGAAGCTTCATATGAAGGTCGTGGACGGGCATCGCTTCAGGATTCGCAAGGTCTCTGGCGGCCCGTCGTCGATCCTCGCGTCAGACGGGCAGAACGTCGACGTCGACGTCGGTGAACTGCGATATGGCGAGCGCAAGGAGATGCTCATTGAACTGGAGCTCGACAACACAGATGCCCAGAAGGTAGCTCAGTCTCGTCAACCCAACAACAATGGACGCACGATGAACGCCACGGACCAATTTGTACAGAGCATGGGCCTCGATTCGCTGTCCATTGAGGACAACGATTTCACGGACGGAATGATGGATCGCATGATTGACGAGGTGCCAGTTATCGAAGTTGATGGATCCTTCTTCGATCCTGCCGCTGCCAAAAACGTGACACGCCTCGCCCATCCCGTCCTCCTGACTGTCACCCTGCTACCTATGTCTAGCAGCTCACGACCACCTTCGGCCGTCTCTGATCCCGTCATAGTCCGCCGGCGGATGGAGCTCCTTGCTTCCGACATGATCACTCGTGCGCTGGTTCTGGTCTCGAGGCGAAATTTCCCACAGGCGCAGAAGATCATGGGAGAGACGAAGCGCATCTTGCAGACCGTTCTGCAGACGATTTCACGAGCACTCCCGCCACCAACCGGTAACCCAAGCAGCGTTCGGAATCGCAGGGAGATGCTTACTCTTTCAGCGGTCCGAGCGATGCAGGCGATCCTTCAGGATCTCCAGCTCCTCTCCGAAGCCTTGGAAGAGAACGTCGAGCTATTTGCCCATGACCAGCGCAACTTTGGTGCACAGCAGGTATGTTTAAATTTACTTCTCGTTTATTCATTCTTGCTAACTAGTTCTCGTACCAGGCTATGATTTTGCGTGACCAGAAGAGCTGGACTGGCCGCAGCGCAACCGAACGCTTATTTTGGACAACAGACAATTCCATTGAGCTGGTCTCTCGCAGTACTGACTGGGTAGCTCGTGACTGAACCAGCGGATCCTGTTTCTTTCACTTTTTCTACTGTTTTATATCTTGGTCCCCTTTACACGTATTTGTATGATCTTGTTATCGAGCATAGGCTCTGGTCGTCTCTCCTTTTATGTTTTTACTTTTTCTGGATTGCTTTTGGTAATTACGCCTCATTCGCTGCATTATTGTTTTGGCTTTATTTGGCAACAAGACGAGATACAAATGACGCAAATTTCAAAAATCCTTTCTTGATGGCTCTCCCAACTTCCCTCAACGGCTTCACTGTCGTCCCAGTCACATATTCATCTTCCTCAACACACTATATCTATGCCCGGTCGCATTCAGGCTCCAAAAAAGCGGCGAACATAGTGTTGCCGGAAGGCAGAACACTCTTTCTCTGCAATGTCCCACCAGATGCTACGGAACGAGAGTTATCACAGCTGTTCAAACAATCTGGCACGGTAGAAAAGGTCATATTTGATCTCGATGCGGCGGAGCCTCACCATGAGGAGAGCGATAGCGAGGATGAGGAGATACAGCAGATACCGGACTCTGAGGTGGACGCTGCAGCAGAACCCCGCAAACGTCGAAAAATCGCAAAGGATGATACCCCAAAAGTCGTTCCTCTTCCGTCAACGCTTCTGCGGACACTAAGACCCGCAGGCCGCTCTGCTCATATCATATTTCTGGATTCATCCTCCTTGCAACGCGCACTTTCATCCGCCACAAAGCCCCGTCCGTGGCCTACAATATCCGAAGAACCTTCCGGTCTCGCCCACTATCTCTCGCTCTATGACACTCTGCGCCCACCGCTTGACGCGATCCGGGAACACGCAGACTCCTCGATATTGGTGTACGAGCACGAAGTGCAGAAATCAAAACAGAAATCGAAGTATCGCAAAGGCGAAGCAATTGTGGACGACGACGGATTCACTCTTGTAACAAGAGGCGGTGCGTTTGGGAAGACGCTTGGTGGTGGGGTTGGAGTTGCAACCAAGCAGTTCCAGAGGAGTGGCCAGACGTCAAAGCGAAATCGGAATGACAAAAAGGATGGGAAGGAAAAGAAGGACTTTTACGCATTTCAAAAAGCGGAGAAACAGCGCAGCGGTATGTTGACATTTGTGCTCGCCATTGGTTACTGGGATTCTTATTTTCTTCTTATAGAGATTATGAATTTAAAAAAGAGATGGGAAGAAGACAAGGCAAAGGTGGAAGCGCTCAAGGCGTCACGACGATTCAAACCATATTAGAAAGTCATTCTGCACCATTCGCCGTCCTTTTTCAATTCAAAGTGCATATAAAGTTTGAGGTGCCTTGAGATCTGCATGATGTCTACCATATAACTGGTACAAAACGTTGGTGATCATGGGGGCGCACCAGGGGCATGAGGAGGAGGGA
>JAFLHD010008895.1:11880-52891 GCA_018856295.1 Blastosporella zonata | reverse complement strand
CTCCAAGTCAAGCGGCGAAGTGCGGGCATATGTACCATAACCTGAGGTATTCCTTCCAAGATCTCCTCAGTTTGACATAATTTCGCGTCTATAACGAAGGGCTCCAAGATCGGCATGTGCCTGATGCTGAAGAACACATCCGCGAATTTCTTCGTGTCACATCTTTCAACGATCGCTACAGGTCACAAGAATCTCCAGAAATCGGTTCCGCACAGGAGCCGAGGTCTTAAAAACCAGAGGTCGTGAGCGCGAGCGTCTTAGAAAGAGGTGAAGGAGCTTCTGGCGGAAAAATGGGTTCTTATCGGGTCGTTTTGCGGCGGAGAATGAGCTCCAAAGCATAGGTGTGCTCAAAGCGGTCCTGCGCCAGTGCCTGCAAATACGGCAAAGAACAAGCGGAGCTTCGCCACGCCGAGTTCTAAGTGCCAGCTCAGCGGGGAGGCATAGTATGAAGATCTCGTAGAGGACGTCTAAACTCTAAAGGCATCTGGCCATAGAAGGTGCGAGGTGGTGGTCATATACACGTCTGGGAGGGGCGCAGGTGTCGACAAAGTAGGCTGGAGGTATGAGCCGGATCCCTTTGGAAACAACAGCTGGCCTGATGACCGTCATATATGCAGGTGCGGCTCCGATGCTGTGAGAGCCCAACTTTATGCGAAGCGGTTGCACGGGAGGAAGTTCAACCGTATCAGCGTTTTGACCTTGGTTCACAGGCGATTTAGCCAAAGCAGCGAGTGTCTTTCTGTTCTTGGTTCGCTTTTGTATCTTGACAGACTCTCGAATTCTTGCAGAGTTCGCCTAAGTGGAATTTGGTGGCTCTAGCGGCTTTGGCCTTTCGAACACGGACATCGCATTTCTTTTTGGCCATGTGGGGAAAGCTGGAAGTTCGCTAGGTATCGCGCAAGTGGTAACAGACCAAGAAGCAAACATCGTCTTCCACTATGTACATCATCGAGACCCAAATACGAGTAAACAACTGCGCCACACTTCACATTGGCCCCAAACTGATCAGCGAGGTATTGCAAGGATACAAGCTCCCTGTCATTTGGTGTAATTGGTGAAATTTGTCGTGAATTGGCGGCTGTGAAGGGCGTGATACCTGCGGTCCAACTTACTGTATTCCTAACACATTGTAGTATCCTAATCACGCGTTTGAACGGCCGCCATGAGGAATCCAAGGAAATTCGAAAAGTATCAGATTCATAGTCATAGAGGGGCGAATTACCTTTCTGTGGGAAGCAAACCAAGGACAAGAGGTTGGAAAGTATTACTGAGCGTTAAAATAGCCTTTTCAGATTCGCAGCTCACAAATATCGGGGTGATATTTCCAATCACGTTGTTGACAAGTCTGAGTAAGTCCGAGGGCATTAAAACGTAATCTTCCAGCTGGTGCGAGGCTTGCCCTTTACAAGCACTTCCTGGACGAGACACTGTGAGTTACATTGCGAGATCAGCACTTAACCAAGTACCCGTTCATAATGTGCATTGGGGCCTACGAAGTCCACGATCTTCAATATTGCATATGAGTAATTGCCGCAATCAAGTTGGGTAGAATTCCCTCATGGGTGATATGTCGACTAATATGTCAACTAATATCCTGAGGCTCAAACATGTTCGATCTGTGCAGACACGATGAGTCATCCAGAAGCCATCAGTCGGTCCCTGCTAACTGCAAATAAAGATGGGCCACTAGACGTACAGGAAAATCGTTCTCTGCAACTAGCTTGAGGAAGAATTCACATCGATGGCAGTCAACACGGGAAGATGGTATGAAAAGGACAGCAGTGACCAATGTCATCTAAACATGATTCAACGAGAAATAATCAGCAATATTCAATACGAGCATTGTTGCTTACTTGGGGCTGGTAAGGTAATACATTAAAATATCGCTACACGAGATTCTTCGAAGAGTCTAGTCTTCAGCCTCCTGTTCGCGTATTTCCCGTTCCAATCGCTCCCTCTCTGCCTGTCGAAGGCGCATAAGCGTCAGAGACTCGTAGTCGATACCGGCAGATTGGACGTCTGGTGCTTTCGAGGACGGCAAAACATCCGGCTGCAGAGGATAGTTAGCGAGATAAGGATGTCTGGTTGATGGTACATACAAAAGTTGAAGGGAATGATGAAAACGACGACGCGTTCTTTGTAAATTGTGTTTGAGGCCCTGTGTGTTCTGCGGTTGTAGTGCTGCTTGGTTTCGGAGACGTGGGCGGCGGCGGCGTGCCTAATTTGCCCATTTTCTTCAGCCATACCAATATTGGAGGTTCCTTCCCTTCAGCCCAATTCACTTCGATGTTTTTCAAACCGCGTTCTGGCTTTCCGCTAGCACAGACGGCAGCGAACGCGTCACCGATCTGTTTGAAAGGAACAACAGCTTTTCCAAACTTCACAGGCTTGTTTTCCGCCTTTTTGGGGGGCTTCAAGATCAGAACGATGGAGGCGATGTCGATTGAGCCAAATGACTCCATCAGTTTCGCTATGGAGTCGGGAGTCGTTAGCTCAGGATGGGATTTGAGGCTGTATTTCAGTCGAATAGTGGTGTCCAGTGAATCTTTTTAATAGAATGAGGAGTCAGTAATGAAAGAGAGGAAACTCCACGTACGTAGTTCCGGCGCGGCCAGTTCATCTTCTTGGGCCTCCTGAGCAGCCCGTCTCTTCTCCTCCTCTCTCTGCCGAAGTTCACGTTCCTTCTCCTCCCGTATCCTGCGTCCTTGTTCCTTGATTCCTTCCGCCTCGTGCCATCGCTGGATTTCCTCGTTCTGGCTCGCTGCCCTTGCCTTTTTGAAGTCGCGCTCTCGTGCCTCTAGTTCCTCCACCATATGCTTCCGCTTATTATCGTACGACTTGAATCGGTCGGCACGCGCCTGCTTGAGGCGAAGCTTAGCATCTAGTGCCAGCCGCCGCAATGGATCAAGCAGTAGCTCATATGCTTGATTCAACTCGTGGAACTTGCGTGCTGTTAAGGAACAAAGAAGGAATCAGACCAAGATGTGAGTTGGTGCATGAAATAACGGACCAGCATCTGCATTATTAGGGTTCTGAGAGTATGTATAACGTTAACTTTTGAATTGAGCAGCAAAACTGCAACTCACCCTGTCTGGATGGACTTTGAGAGAACGTTTACGGTATGCAGTCCTGATCTCCTGCTCAGTGGACTCGACTTTGATGTCGAGGAGTTCATATGGGTTCACCTCGACCTCTGTGTTCATTCTGGCTGGAGGAGGAGAAGGAAATAGAAGTGATCACTCGTGAAAGGTTAGATAGATTTCATAAGCAATGAATGCACTGTAACCATTACATAGGCTGTACGGTTATAATTACCATAGCCATTTGATAGCCATTATGTCCTGGTGGTATACATATCATTATTTCGGACAGATGTAATTATATAACTGAAGAAATTTAGAGGGTTAAATAGAACAATTAAAGTAGAAGACAAATGGTATATACATAGCAACTAAACACTTCTCAGTTACCCGGAGAAGAGTTCAAGTAAGATCAATAATGACCTGCTGAAGATATGTGTCCGTTGCAAGCCTCTTCTTCTCCAAGGGCCTCACAAACTTGTCCAAGAACGTCTGCTTGTCATCAATTTTCGCCCCAGCCCGTGAGCGCGCAAGTAGCAACGGAGGGTCTTGAAACCTCGGTGCTGGAGGTAGTTCATCGTCCGAATCGGAGATCTCCACAACGACCAAAGGATGAGCCCTCCGATTGGACGGGGAGCAGGGACGCTCTGGCTTCTTCATCGATGCGTGATTCTTGCGAGGTGATGAAAGTTCTTTGGACTTGCGTGGCGATTTGTGAAGACGTCGATCGTCAGTGGCCACGTCGGAGCTTGAGGAGGAAGTAGCACCCGCCTGCTTTTTCCGCGTCTGTTTTAGCTTCGGAGGGGAGCAACGAGGGGCCACGTCGAATGGATCATCAGACTCGTACATGTGAGAGTCATCCAAGCCCAGGCGGGGCCAAGCGTCGTCATCAGAGTCCGAAACGGCCACGTAACTACTGACGGGGGCTTTGTTCCACACCGCTAGCCGATTTGGTTTCTTTGGAGAGACCAGCATAGTGGTTAGGGGTCGCGATGTATCCGAATCCTCGTCGCTGCTGACATCTACGCACTGCTTGGTCTTTGAAGATGAGGCGATTGCGTTCAATTGAATATTCTTGGACTTGACCGAGCCCAGGAAGGAGTCCAATGGAGTCGAGTGACTCAACTCTTGGACGGGCTTGGCTTTCTTTCGTGTAAGATCACGAACGACGGGAGCCTTAGATGCCTGAGCGATGACAGTGTCTGGCTTCTCCGTTTCGGTCGCTGCACGCAAAACAACGGCAGAGGCCCTGTGGAAAGTATCCACCTTTGAAAGGACGGAAGGTAGGGCGGATGATGCTTTGACCTTAGCGCTGGTTAATGGTTTAGCGGTAGCAAAAAACGATTTGAGGTCCGTCGTCGAGGAGCCGACCGTCTTCTTATTTGTCAGATCTCGAATAATTTGTGAGGGAGGCAGTTCAACCGCCTCCGTCTTATCTTCGGGTACAACTTCAGATGTCGTTTTGGCCTTCTCCTTGAATATGGTCCTCTTCGGTTTCAAAACAGGCAGATCGTCAAGTTCAGAACCATCGTCATCTGTTGTCGTTTTCGCCGTCTGCGTGGATATGACCTTCTTCTTCGGTTTCGCAACGGGTGGATCGTCAAGTTCAGAACCATCGTCATCTGTAACAACGGCCTTCGTCTCGGTCTTGCCGCGAGCCTTTCTAGTCTTCTTCGACCGTTTCTTCTCCTGCACTGCTTCAAACTCTTCAACAAGCCGAGGCTCTACGAGGCGGACCATACATGCCGGCATCCAAACTCGTATGTGACTTTCGGGATCGGGAGGAGGTTTCTTTCCACCCTTGCCATCACCGTCCTCATCGTCGTCGTCCGCCCATTCATCTGGGCCTTCCGGAGAGCGAGTGCCCTTGATACCCGACTCTGCGATCCGTACAAACTGCGCAGGAGCGATTTCCAACCGATATTCAAGTATTTCATCAGTTGAAACGTGCTTGCGCTCAGAATGGATCTTGACAATGAGACGTTCGTCGTCGTCATCTTCGCTGTCTGAAGGCCCACCCAGATTCAAAGAGGAGAAGTGCTTGGCTATCATCTTCGATGGCGTCCCTATTGGTTCTCGAGGAGGCTTGCCAGCTTTCCGAGGCGTTGCAGGTGGCAATGCTCCTCCTACAGACTTTGCGTCAAGATTCAGAACCGCCCTTCGGAGAATCCGTAATACAGCAGAGTGCCATATGACGGTCCTGAATCGCTTGATGATAGCCTCCTTATAACCCCACTCGAAGTAAAACTCGCATGTTGCTGCAAGTTTCCCCAGGTCTGGTTCCTTCGACCATGTCAATTTTAGGTTATTTTCAGCGCGGCCCATAGATTCCGAAGTGATTGGGTTGGTGTATGACAGCAGCACATCGATGTCGGGGAAGTCGGAAGGCACGGCATTGGCCAAAGACGGCTGTTTTCTCCCAATATAGCCCTGTGCGTTCGTGCGGAGTTCGTGGCATAGTTCGTGTCGCCATGCGATGAGGAATGTCTTTAATTCGTCGCGGGTCATATTGCTAGCAGCTTGGTACAATGTATCGCCGAAGCCACATTTGGCGAGACCATGGGCAGTTATGGTCCCGCAGCGATTCAGCCCCCCTTGATGATAATCACCACCGCTCATGAGGCCAATTAAGATCATCCCCCCTCGTGTCAAACGAATATCGGGGTGGACTGAAATGTCTGAC
The DNA here is from genome assembly GCA_018856295.1 of Blastosporella zonata. Classification (NCBI taxonomy): domain Eukaryota; kingdom Fungi; phylum Basidiomycota; class Agaricomycetes; order Agaricales; family Lyophyllaceae; genus Blastosporella; species Blastosporella zonata. The sequence goes on along the minus strand of JAFLHD010008895.1, from coordinate 47,128 downwards.
ATGCGGTAAACTTTCGTGTGGTTTTTGTCGTCCTTACCGGCAGCATTGAGTACGGGGTTCGAACGGTTGCCAGAGAGGTTATTAGATGCACTGTTGGCTCCTTATTGAGTGTCAGTCAAGACGTGAGAGTTTTATCCACGTACTTCCGTATGACCGTAGTGGCGCCAAACAAAAAATTATCCACATCGTCGGACAGAATACCGTCGATGATCCCAATGCGATTCAGGTACGCAAGTTCGGCCTCTGCCTCTCCTGGAGCCTGGCAAAAAACAAAAAAGAAAAAAGATTGTCAAAGTTCAGGAGAGCAGCACAACAAGACAGAAAAAGGGCTCACCATCCTCCATTCAAAACCAAACGACTCCACAATCGCCTTCATTCCAGGGATAAGCTTGTTACTTGTACGGTTAATCTTTTTCCCCCTCTTCCACTCAGGCCTTTTTGGTCCATCGAAAACAAACAGCGGCAGGAATGGAGAGTGCATCAAGGTAGCACATCTGAAGAACAGAGTTCGCAGGACAGGGTTCTCGCCTTCTTTGCCGTATTCAGCGTGGAAGAACCAAATGCTGGCATCTATACCAATCCTATATCCGCGAACATCATCGGGGTTCGCCTCGAAACCTTCGGTAACGGAGAGTTCGGTTAAGGAGCGTGTCTTACCCGCAGGGCGGATAACCTGTAATCATCTTGGAGATGAGCTGCTTGTGGAAGCTTGATCTGAGAATATACTGACGTCCCATAGACCTGCAACACCCATTGCAGGGTGCTCTGTGCCAGAGAACTGATCAAGTTGTCTCAAAAGACTATTCAACTTGTCATCACTTGATCGCGACAGTAACGCACACGTGGTGTGACAGGACGTTGGCAAGAGAAAAGCAGATACGAAATCTGGAGAAACGCAATCGATTTATACTACTCATACATACATCATGCCGTAACAATCTTCAAAACTAAAACTAAGTTATAGAATTTTAATATTTTAAATGAACGCCTGGAGGGGGTGGCGGTCATATACGTTCTGACCATCGCTTAGCTCGCAAAGGTCGGGGTAGAAAGGAACCATAGCGTCCGCTGCGCCCAAATAAAGAGCATTGTAAACGCGCCAGTAGACCTCCCTGACCTTTCTCGCGGGATGGAAGAGACCCTGTAGCACGTAACTCAACAGTACACCAGGGCCCAACGTCACCCGCATTGCTTCAATAGCATCCATCACTGCACCAATGACGTGCGGAGATGTCTCGAAGCAGTTTGGCCATACGAGGTTCATGAGGTGTAGCATGGAGTCTTCACAACCAAGACCCGCCACTCCCAGCGCCAAATGTTTGACAATAGTGCTCGCCGTTTGCCGGTGGACAAGATCACGATCTGTGAGAGCGTCCTCAAGCATAGTAACAACGGAGTCACAGTAGTAAGCCGACTGAGGTCCGACGTATTCAAACACGAAGGACAAGGCTTTCAGACAACCTGTCCGCACGTTGAGTTCAGCTGTCCGATATTCGTTGAGGATGGCTGGTATGCAGGTGAAGGCTAATTTAACAAGTAAGGTCAGTATCTGGCGGTAGGCAATGGATTGAAAACTCACGTCCGCAAGTCTCGGCCACGATAGCAATAGCGACAGTACTACATACTCGACTTTGACGCTCTTGTACACGCAAGTTTGTCAAGAGGACCGAAAGGACGTCTTGTGGACCCAAGCTCTTGGCGATATAACCGAAAGAGTTAACAGCCGCACGTCGGATGCCCTTTTTATGTGCCTTGAGCAGATCCAGAAGCTCGAAGCAGATGCGCATCCACTCGCGGGCTGGAACAAATTCAGCGCCACGATCAGCTGGAGAGATGGATGAAGTCAAAACGAGGAAGTATACGATAGGGTCGGCGAACTTACCTATGCGTCCGATCAAGTTGATAGAAGCTTCTTGTACTTTTTCGTGCCTGTTGCGCAAGATGGGGGTCATGCGGGGAACTGTCAAGGATTTTAGACGGCGTGGGCGATAGAGCCAAAGCAATGTGACTCACGAAGATCTTTAACAGGCGGGTTCATTTGAGTCATGCCGACTACGTTGGCAATAGCGCCTTCAGCGGCGATGATGCTTCCGAGAGTATCTGGGTACTCCTCTCCGAGCTGTTCAAAGAGGACCAGACCGAGTTTGCTGAGGAGTTGATCCTCTCCACATTGCTTGATTACGACGGCGAGACGAGTAGTGAGATCTGCAGCCTGCTGCCTAATCTTGGCGCTTTTGTTGTTCAGGCGCCAGAGGACAGTCGAGACAATCTGGGTTAGGTAGGGCTTGACGCGAATGCCGAGGGCATTAACAACAGTCCCAAAGCCGTCGAGCATGACCTGGTCCTCTGTGGTTTGCTCTTGGAAAGAGTAGATGATTCCGTCGACCAGCCTGACCTCCAAACGTTCATCGATGTCTGATGCTCCAAGAGTTGCGACAACCTTCGTGATAGTCTCCATAACCATCTTCCGGTAGGGTTCGGCCTCGTCCTTCAGCTCATTTACGACCCTCCCGACAATTTCTGCGACACCAGCCTTTTGGGCAAGCTCGACGGTGGTCTCGACGACTTGACGGTAGTTCCTGCGGTCTAAGGCCATACGGCGGACCCAAAATGCCTTGAAGAAGTCGGGAAGGATGTCCTGCTTAATATAGGCAGGAGTGACACCCTCGGTCGCAGCGCACTGCTTGACTACCTTCAACACAATTTTCTTCATTTCCTCGTCTGACGTCTGGAACTCTCTGATAAGGATGACTGTTACCTCCTTGGTGTAGTAAGATGCATATTCCGGGTCCATAAGGGGGATGATGAAGCCAATGGCTTTGAGAAAAGCCGCGAGACCCTTGCCGCGGTGTAGACGGATGCCCAACCACAAAGGTTTGAGAACATTGTCGAATGATTCGATACCGTAGGGTGCAGCAGCCTCAGCAAGGGCTGCCAACCCCAAAGCCGTCATTGTCCGAACTTTCTGTTGTTCGTCCGACAGGCCATGAGCAATGCATTCCACCAGGTTACGTAGATGAGGAAGCACTGCACATCCCATCATGATGGCGATTTGTTGGACAATTCGTATACCGGTGTGCCTGGCTTGCCACGATTTCTTAGAACGACAGACAGCTTTCAAGAAGGGAAGGAGAGAAGGGATGCCGAGAGCGGAGGCAACGACGGAAAATGCGCGGGCGGTTGTATTTCGAACGTACTCATCAGCATGGTCGATATCAGGACGCATGGTAGAGATCATGTGTGCAAGACCGGCAGCCTTCGAGAGGTTGGAGATGATTTCGCGACCTTCAACACGGGCATAATAATCTTCGTCAATGAGGAGCGGCTCAATAACGACGAGGATCTTGTGGACGTAGGGGCGAACTAGATCATCGAGCTTGTAAAGCACACGATCAATGACCTTGACCAGAAGATGACGCTCCTGATCTTCGAGCGTCCGTTCCATGAGAAGGGGCAAAATCTTGTCGAAAAGAGGACCTGCGCCAAATTCGCGGGCCTTGTCGGTTATTTGTCTGAGCGCAGTTTTGCGAACGGGGGGCGTCCCATTTTTAATCTTGAGAAGTAGGCGCATGATTTTTCTCTCCTTCATCTCGTCAACCGAAAGTTCCGTCTCATCCTCCTCCTCCAAGATTTTGGCAAAATATTGTGCGTCTTCTGCCTTGAAGAAGGCAAGATTTCCAACACCGGGAATTTCAGTCGGTAGTTCTGGGGCAAGACCTGCAGCGGCAGCGGCAGCCGCGGCGTCTGAGCTTTCCTGGATTTGAAAGCCTCCAACTTCGGTAATGGGAGTCGCCATTAGCTTGCGAGGCGCGACCAGAGGGGCATAACCGGGGGGTGGTGTGACGATGGCGTAACCAGTGGAAGGAAGGGCGGCGTCGAGTTCCTCGTCGGTGAGGTAGCGATTGTGCTTGTCCTCCTGCATGAAACCAGGCGCGTTCATGATAATTGGAGTCATGGGAACATCCACACCTGAGGCAACGGGAGTTTGGTCCCAGCGGGAGCGCTTAGGTGTTTCTCCAACGGCGGCCTCAGCTGCAGGCGTAGCATCCCATCTAGACCGGCGCTTCTTAGGTGCAGAGGCCTTGTCGGACCATTCACCAGTACTTGCATTGGGATCAACATTTTCGTCAGAGGGTTCAGCGATATCCCATCGACGCTTGCGCTTCGAGCCAGATGAGTCCTTCTGGGCGGTCGCAAGCTCTTTGGCAGCTGCCAGCTCCCTCGCGATGTCCTCTAGCTCAGCTGCAGGTGGAGTCTTGTCAAGGTCCATCTTCATCTTTCCTTCCTCTCGGTCCCTCTTCTCCTTCTCCTCAATAGCGCGTTTCACCCTCAGCTCCTCCTGTTCCAGCCTCGATAGTCGCATAGCATCCTTGTAACCTCCCTCGACGTCCTTCCCCTCCTCTCCTTCAGCAAAAGCATCTGCGCTGTCGACAGCTACACGCGCAAAACGACGGTTGTGGTAGTCAGACTGACGTGCAGCGATTTGACGCTTGGAAGCTGTCTCTGCGAATGGGTCCACATTTTCTTCCTCGGCAAGGTCAGCGAACTCTTGAAGGATTTCCTTCGGAGCTGTATAGGAGTCTATCAATCTGGGAGAGCCGGGTGGAGACATTATACCTCCAGACTTGCGCGTTGGACGATGTAGACCAAGACGACTTTGTCATTGGGTTCTGGATGACCAATATCTTTCGAAGGTTCCCACGCCACTGAATGTATAAAGGTCAGCATTTTTTTCCAACTGCTTCAGTACCACAACGCTCAGAGTGAGTCCACTTTCCCTTTCCTCTCTGTGATGATTTCTTTGCCGCCCCAGTCGTAGCCTAGCGCGTTGACGATCGGCAGAGCACACAGCCAAATCGTTGCACCTCTGACCTCTTTTCACGACCATCTCTCCTTCACGCGAACTTCAGTACTGACGCCCCCTTTTAGATTCCTTGAATGATCGACGCCTCCCATGATACTTATGAAGAACGTTTTAGGTGAGCGTCGCTTCAATCTTCTTGCATGATGTGAACATATACACCAACTCTGGAGCCACCGGCGATGGAGAAAAAACATACACAAAATACTAAGAACAGCCAGCTGATCCTTCTTTTTTGCTTTATACATGCGTCTCTTTCCTTGACTGACATTCTCTCTTAGGACTGTCTTTTCCGTGTTTGCAAGCATGCTATCCTCTTGTAATCACTTGTATCGTTGTAGAACTATTCAATGGAATCCCGCATTTACTACAGTGATCACCCGTTCCTGTAAACAACGTCGCAGATTCGGCGCCATTTTTGACTGATATTTGTCTCGGATATTATCATAGGTATTAAGAGATCTGGACTAAGTATAGTGAATTATATTTTTACATGTTGACAATATATTTCTACACAACAATTTTGTCGTGTCACATTCCCAAATTATCCGGATCTCGGATTGATGTGGTCAAGATGCTTCGTCATTCTCCCTCTCTATGTATGTACGTGTTTGAGTCACGCTCTAGCTAATCTTTATCGCCTTGGGCTAGTCTTGTAGGTTGATGTATAAGTACATTATCTGATCCAGATGAAGTTTGGTACATGAAAAGTTTTTGATGCTGGCTTGTTATTTTTTATCTCAACAACTATTTAGTCACTCCTCGTATCCTCTTGGCAAAATATGACCTCCCCATATTTCTTTTAGGGCAAAAGGATAAGAAGTGTACGTGCTACATTAACTTGTCCAGAGGAGTCTGTCCAGAGGAATGGGTGATATGTGCATCTAGTCAAGCCCCGCAAAAAACCCATTAAATCCTGTTACGCCCTGCTGTGTACGCCAATGTTACATGGAGTCAGCGTGGTATGTGGGGGTCCCTGCCGCTTCACGTGATCGAACGCGTATCGGCGGCAACCGAGGCAATCTCGCCGAGAGGATGCGCGTCTTATCAAGCGGTTATAAGGAAAGGGCTCAACGTCGCAATCTATCAGACGTCAACTTCCAGCCCATTTTCAGACACCAGTGCAATGTATCCACATGCCCCCCACTACTGGCATAGGCACTTCTACCGTGGCCCCAGTCGCCTCCTCTGGTTTGCCCTGGGCGCCGTGACCGCATCGATTTGGGCGAAAGAGAAAGAGAGGGCTGAGTGGTCTGGAAAACTCCGCCACTGTATCCGTGCCCCCATCCCTCAACCTGCTTTGTCCACCCAGACGGAACCCGTTGAGCCTTGGAGTGCGCGTGGGGTGTCTCGGGCTGTCAACAGCATTCCACCGGCGGAGATGAGTAGCGATGACCAAAAACGCTTGGCCGAGCTTCGTGCATCTGCAGGTGACAAGGTATGGTTATCTTATCTCACTATCCTAAAGATACCTAATGGTCCGAGTACCCTTTCAGCTGGCAGAATTGTCGGAGGCAACTCTTGATACTGTTTTAACCACTGTCGAGGTCCTAAAAGCTGTGCGTCTCGATCTCACTTGCTGGAAGAGTTTTCTTACAGTTTCCTATTCTCCCAGAAACTCGCAGAACATCGAGCTGAACGAGACAGACAACTGGAGGAGGAGCGCCGCCAAAATGAGAACCCTCCTCGACTTGTTTAATCAAGATCTTACCAACTTTCATTTTATTCGACTTTCCCGTACATATACAATGCTGCTGGTCTTATAATTTCTCTCAGTAGCATCATAATGTCTATCTATAAATTGTTGGTAGCACCTGTACAATATGTATACTATTCCAAAGCGTAATCTCAGCAGATCCAAATAAATCGTACAACATACCATCCTAGGCCAGACTGGGCGATTCGGTAGGAACAGGTATCGCTCCACGCTTATTGACGTATGACGGTGCGACAGGTTTCAGTGTTCCTTGCTCTTCCGCTAGATAGGAGTGGCGTCAGTACAATACACACAGTGTGGAGATTTTACTTACGTGTCGAGTACCAAAAGTAGGTGACAAGACCAACAATGATGATGACGTATGCAACAAAATAGAGCCAGTACGGGCGATAGTGCTACAGGAATTCGATGAGACAAATACCATCAAGACAGAGATGAGGAGCCTTACGTATAGGAACAACCCTGATGGCAAATTGAGCATTAAGAAATCTAGTGATACGCTTGCGGAGTGACGCACCAAACAGCAATCCCCAGAAATCACTCGTAAGAAGGCTGAGATTGTAATACGTCGACGAAGCCAACCGGTAGAGCATGGGGGCAACAGTGTACAGAATGAACATTGCTTGAAAGAAAAAAGGGTGAGCTCTGCGAATAACCACAGTGGACGAAGCAACGTACCTGCCGTGTAGGCCACCAGGATGCCAACTAGAAGATAGTTTGGTTTTGGTTCAGACAATCGATTAGCAAAATCAAACGCACTCGTCATGCCGTTCCAGGAGGCGTGCTTCATGTCATTATGCTCCAGCGCAGCAGCTTGAATTCCGTTTATAAGAGTTCCGTACAGACCAAGCTGACCCACGACCTAAAACAAACTAAGCTCAGGCGTGAGATTGAAGAGGCTTTATAAAAGGCACAAACCTCGTAGAGAGGCCGCTTCCTCACGAAGAATTCTTCGGTAGCGTTGGCTGCAGGAGTGAATGTCAGCATGGCATAACATCAAACGGGTAACCTGCTCACTGAAGCCGTAGAGTGTGGCGCCAGCAATCATGAAACCATCGCCCTTGGCTCTGCTGAGCGCTGTCCAGTCCTTGTCTGTGATTTCGTCGGAGGCTACTAGTAGCCCAAGCCCAGCTACGCAGATCAAGACACCCTAAATATTTGTCAGGGAATTTGTCCATATAATAAATGAGAAATCAACAACGAACTAGAATCTGGGTCCAATGGTATCTGGGACGCATGTACACCCAAGAAAAGAACATGCAAACAGGGATCGCCCAGCTTCACGTGTACAAAAATCAGCATGTCGTTTCAAACAGTGGAAGTCTAACTCACGCGTCTAGTAACATACAAGACAGCAAGTCGGTGTATTGGTATGCCTGGACCCCTTCATCAACAGTTCTCACCGTTCGGCAAAGGGTCACATACCTTAACCACTAAAAAGTTCCCTTCGACATCGCAGCAAGCAAGGAGAAAGTCTGAAGACGGTCGAAGATCAGCCATGTCACGAGGACCTCGTGGTCTTCTTTTGAGGACATACATTTCCACCCGTCCCGAAGCACCATATTTCCCCAACCTCTAAATCCGTCTGGTAGCAGGAAGACATTGAGACAATGAACATGGGAATTGGGAGTAGCGAACGTACATTGGTATATCGTGTAAGGTGTATAAATTACGCATAAAGAGAAGTATCTGCAGAGTGGGGAAGCTCTAGTCATTTCCTCGAAATAGATCTGTCATACGCACAGGAAAAACGTCTGTGTCGTTGGAAGGGCCCAGTTTCGGTTAACCAGTTCCGTTGTCGTAACGTTCGTACAGGTTATACAGAGTGAGACCACTTGTCCACTTAGCAGGGCTAGAGCAAATCGGCGGGTCCAAATGCTTTTCCATCGCCGGGAAAAGCTCTTTGCAAATTCTACCGGGGATGAATAGACCATCGGGGGGCGACTTGGGATGGCATGATCAAAAGGTTCTGGGCGGTCGACATCAACAAGAGAATCGGACTTCTTCATGTCTTCATTCGGGTTATTTGCGACAGACATGTTGGGCCACTGGAGCAGTAGCGTTAAATTGCCACGCACAGTTTCCAGGGAAGGGAGGATGTACCAGAAACCCTGCAACTCCTTGAGCCCGTTTTTGAAAGATTGATGGTGGGAAATCAATTTACGATCGAAGCAATTTTAGGAGGATCAGATGACCTTACATAAACACACTTCGGCCGGCACGCTCAGCAGTCTGTCTGAAATGCCTCCAGATGGGCTTCCACAAGCAAAGGTATAGTCTGGCGCTTGTGGAGGCTGTCACGCCACAAATGAATGTGGGAGACAACTCCAATGTGTTATCACAAGGCACTCACTTGAGAACAGCCTGGGGATAAGTTGTTGAATGGGGATTCTGCAGTCTTCTGGGTTCGGGAACTTGCAACGTAAGATGTCAGCGCCTCAGCAGCCGTGTTCCATGATTGACATAATAGGTGCCTGGGTGGTTATGTGTCGAAGCCTGAAGGCCCATACTCTTGAGTCCTATTCATGAAGCCAGAGTGGTCGTGGCGACCGAAGAAGGGAGAACTCCGTTTCCACAGTATATGATGTAATTGATAATAGCCTGAGTATGTACAGCTGCGGCTCCAACTCGCCATTCAAGCTTGGTGCAGTCAATACACGACGTGTCGGGTAAGGTTTATTTCAAGACATGAAGTGGTCGGCGGGGAAAGTGACGAAGTGAAGACGGAAAATGCTGTGTGGGATGGATTTGTGACTCCGCGACGGAGGGACGTCAATTTGATCACCGTGAATAGCTGTGAATCCGCAGTGATTCATGGTCACCCGTTATATTCCCGTCAAGGAGTCAATCATTAAACCTGCCCCTACATAAGACTACAATTCAAGGGACAAAAAGTACGGCCTTGATTCGTTTGCTGCTTCCATCCATAACACACGGCTCCTCGGGCCACTCATCTGGCACGTAAATCAATCTCATCACTGTCCAGGATCCCTTAAATTGGAAACACAATCCAACTCGTCCTCAACCGTCATGTGGCCATTTGGACCCTCTTACCTTAAAATCGTTGATGCTAAGAAGGCTAAGCAGCAGGAGGCACTGGCGCGCGCTGTTCCACCCATCTTGTCTCCTGGAGGCGACGAGAAGTTCATTAATGCAACTGGTTAGTCTCATTACAGAGAACAGTGTCTACCAACTACTTTTTGCTAACACGATGAAATACGTGTTAGCAACAGAGATCGTCTCCCGCATCCAGAAGAGAGATTGGACGGCATCCCAAGTCGTGGAAGCATATATTGCACAAGCTGCGAAAGCGCACGCTATAACCAATTGTCTCACAGAAGGTTTGTGCCTTCCTGAGGTACCGCTCGAAAGAAATTGACGAACTCCACCCAAGTCATGTTCGACTGGGCACGAGAACAGGCGAAGGACCTCGATAGCGAGTTTGCGTCGACAGGCAAGCTACGGGGGCCGTTGCACGGTGTACCGGTAAGTTCCACAGCGTAACTCGGGTTGCCACTAATATAGTATCAGGCTAGCTTTAAAGACCAGTGTAAGTTAGACATGCCAGGTTCAGCATCTCATGCCAGTTCTGACGCCGTATGGCAGTTGATATCATTGGTTATGATTCCACGATCGGGTTCACTCAGTGGGCGGACCAGCCTGCAACGGCAAATGCAGACGTGCGTCCAACATTTATATCAGCAGAATGCTCCCACCAAAAAATTAACATTCAGCTTGTTGCACAATTTCTTGAGGCAGGGGCGGTCTTGTTTGTAAAGACCAATGTCCCTCAGACAATGTTTGCGTTCGAGTGCTCAAATCCGCTTTGGGGACGTACCACCAATCCTCACAGTGATAAATACACCTGTGGTGGTAGCTCCGGTGGCGAAGGCGCATTACTAGCCATGGACGGCTCTGCCGTCGGCATTGGCAGTGATATTGGAGGAAGTCTCCGCATACCAGCGGCCTATTGTGGGATTTATTCCCTGAAGCCTAGTACAGGCCGCATCAGCTTTGCTGGCACTCGAGGTTTGCCGCCGCTTAGAACTATGATACAATAACCAATTGAATCGTCGAGCAGATCCTGTGGAAGGGTTTGAGGGAATCAAGACGGTAATCGGACCAATGGCGCGGTGAGTACTACTTCCCCAACGATTTATCTACAACTCATTGTTCTACCTAGATCTATCGACGACCTTCAACTAGTCTCCAGAGTCATATTTGGTGCCCAAAGTAACGAACAAAGTATTGCGCCCATTCCTTACCGCGAGGTACAGCTACCTGCCAAGTTGCGTTTCGGTTATTACACATCAGGTCAATGTCTCACCCTTCGTTTATTGATCATAGGGCTAACAATTTCCCCAGATGAGTACGCCAAGGCAGCGCCTGCGTGTCAGCGCGCTGTTCTAGAGACTGTAGAAGCGCTTCGGAAGAAGGGCCACGATTGTATCGAGTTTAATGTGCCTGGTGGTGAGCTATCCTCTCTTCACCACAGAAAATCCGTGGAATATTGACAGACCTCCGCATGTGTTCGCTCAATACAGTCTCGGAAGCGTTTAACATCTTTGTCGGGCTCACAGCTGCAGACGGATACAAGCAGTTGATCAGTCATTTGGGCCCGGATCCTAAGGTACGCTGGCGCCACAATGACATGTGCCCAACGATCGCTGATGGGGCATTTGAATAGGAAACCAGCCTATGGCTGGCGACGTCTGGTCCCAAACTTCCCTGTGAGTAGTGAATCACAATAGAATGAGCTTCTCCGTCACGTGACTAACGCGCCTTGCCAGCGTTCCTAAGGACCCTTGCGGCCTGGGGTGTAGAGACGTTCCTCGGCGACAAAATATTCGCAAACATAATCAGGGCAGCGCGAGTGCGCACAGTGGGCGAGTACACCGCACTTGTTGCTGAGCGAGAGGCCTTTATTAAATCTTTTCACCGCGAGGCACGTCAGAACTTTTATTTTAAGCTTGCGTTTCAAGGCATCCTAAAACATCGCTCCCATTTCAGGTGTGGAACCAGTACGGTTTCGACGGCATTATCGCTCCGGTGCAAGCTTTGCCGCAACTTCCCCATGGGTATGTCAACGCCAGCCAATTGTGAAGCAAACAGGACTTCTAATACGATGACCCATAGCGGGTGCGACAACTTCAGTGCCCTTGCTGCAGCTACAATACTTTACAACGTCTTGGATCATCCCGCAGGCTGCCTTCCTCTGACACATGTCGACCCTTCCAAGGATCAGATCACTCCCGAGTGGATTGCAGGTGCTGGGCACGGTTCCACTTACTTGGAGAACGGAATCTACCATGGAAAGACACCACTTTATGACCCAGTGCAAAGTGCGGGCATGCCTGTAGGGATCCAGGTTGTGGGAAAGAAGTGGGAAGAAGAGAAGGTATTAGCAATGATGCATGTCATCGACAGTGCACTTGGGAAGGACCGAGGGTTTGGGCCAGGTAGTTGGGGCGCAGAAGTAAAAAACGTGAGCCTGTAGGCCATTGGTTTACTGGTCGTATACTTCAATACTGGTGGATGGGACCTTGGATGGTATATGTGTAATTCATCACGAGATCCTGAGTTTACACATTTTCGCCTCTTAAACTTTCAATACACACAAGGATTATTTTGCTTTGATATTGGGTCTGATTATGTCGTGGGACGTCCTGCACGGCGGTCTTCTTTCTTCTGGTTCATCTAAGGCCATATTCACGTTATAGAAAAACGACAACGTAGAGGATAAGGCACACCCAAGACTTTTTGCAGTCGCGATAAGCTTGGAAATAATCGAGGCAGAAGTCTCGGTCATAATCGTTTCGGTTCATGCAGTCCATGGATGCTTTGGCAGCGGCCTCACAAGGACTGGAGAAATTCGGTCACATGCAAAAGCTTAGGAGCTTATAATTATATTAGGAGGACGCACTCTATGTATTGTGAGGTTACATGACGGCCCTGGGCAGTTGGGACATGGTCAGTGGATGTGTCGAAGAAAATGTCACTTGAATGCACTTGGAACTGCTCCCGGTAATTTAGAGGCTTCACGTTGTCGTCGGGGTGAGGTAAGGGTTCTTCGTTCTTGGCCATGCCTGTGGTAACAGTCTGACGAACTTGACAATGACAGAAGCAGAACAGAAGTGTGGTCACGTTTAAAACAAGCGCGGAGTCCGAAATTGCATTCATATCTGAATTCCAGACGCAAACTGAAGAGGACAACTCAAATTTACAATACTTATCACAACAAAACTAAGTACCAATCAAATCTTGTACATCCCAACATGACCGCGTTCAATCTTTGGGCAAGGGCGGGGGTGCATCTGGTTGCGGAGCAAAGATCAGGTTCAGCGGTGGCGTCGTCTGACTGTCCTCGCTGAGAAGCGTCGCAATAATCGACCTTCCCGCAAAAGACCTTCCCGCAAGACTCTTGAGGGCATCCGCTGCGCTCGATGGTTGAGCATACTTCACGTATACCCGTCCTACACCTGCCGCCTCATCCAAACGTACTGCATCTTGTGCCGCCATGTGCCCACCCTCGCCAGGAGCCCACTTGCTCTTGTCCTTCTTGACCGGTCTAGGAATACGCAGATCTTCCACCTCACCGAAATTCGCGCACTCCTCTTTAACATCCTCGTACAAGTCACCATACTCTTGGTCATCCGTGAGGTCGTCCGGTGTGACCATGTTCAACATGAGCAGGATCCGCGCGTCCGCAGTGCTGTCGGTCCCAGCAGGCATTATGGGCCGAGGAATTTCTGGGAATTGATCGTAGGGTAGGTTGGGAATCATGCCAGGAGTGCCGGGCTTGGCACCGACGGAGGCACGCTGAACGACGAGGTACCGGTCACCCAACTCCATACCGTTCAAACTCTGAATAGCGACATCAGTGACGTTGACGTCAGCATATTCAAAGAACGCAAAGCCCTGCTCCGGGGAAAGTTAGATCGTTTGGAAAGCAATATGAAGAAGGTCACATACCTTGGAAGGACCGTTGCCGTTTTCGCGAACAAGATTGAAGGCCTTCAGTTCACCGAAGCTCTTCAGCAACTCCATAACTTGCTCCTCGTTCAAATAGGTAGGAAGACCACCGACGAAGACCTTGTTGATAGAATCTGGGACATTGGTCGAAACGATGCCTGGAACATGAACACCTGGAGACGAAGACGACATGTCAATGCCGCCATAGTCTTTGGGCCTGCGAATTTTGAGGGGTCCATTGATGAAGATGATTCCATCGAATGCCATGGCAGCCGTCGCATCCTCGGCGCTACGGAACTATACGAGAAACAAGTTACAACAGTAAATGTCAATTCGTGTGTCAAAAACGTACCTCAACAAATGCGTAGTTCTTTTCGTAGTTACATTGGACGGCCAAGACAGGGTTGCCAGGTCCTCCAGTTCCAATACTCATTTCAATCATCTTGCTGTTAAAGAAGTCAGCGAGGTTCTGCTCATTGACGTCAGGTGTAATGCTGCCAATGTAGAGCCTGCGTGACTGGCGCGATAAGTTGGGGTTGCCACCAATACCCATGCCAAAGCTCTGCACAGGCATTGGTGGTGGAAGACCAGCGATGCCAAGGATGGGAGGGACCTGTGTTCGGTTAGCACCAGGGAGGTTGAACAGTCCTAATAGACAAAGAAATCAACATGTGGCTTCGATTAATAGGACTATCTTGGCACCTGTTTGTTTTGCCTGAAGAGCGGAATACTGCTCATACCCAAGGGCATGGACATCCCATCCAGACGCCTTCCTCCTCCGCTGCGACAGGGGCACTGAGCCCTCGGGGGTAGGCGAACGCCGTTCAGGTGTTCCAGTACCACCATCCTTCGGGCGCCCTCCTCCTCCCCCGCCACCACCACCGCCACCTCGTCCGCGACGCTCTCGACCGTCGTCTCTGCTGCGGTGCCCGTGTCCTGCGGCGAAATCGTCTTCGCGTGGACGAAAGTCACGACGCCTGTCAGCTTCAGGATGGGGAGAAGGTCTCGTATGGTCATCATAGTTCCGTGCGCTGCGACTGTATCTATCGCGCTCACGTCTGTCTTCGCCTCTCCGGCTGGCTGCCCCTCCGCCGCTGGCTCCGCGGTCGCCGTAGCGGTCACTGCCTCTGTCCCTGTCACTGCGATGCTCGCGGTTGCCTCCGCTGCTTTCGTGTCGCGAGGAGCGGTAGCGGTCTTCACGGTATCCGCCGCGGTCTAGAGGGGGGAAAAGGGACGGAACGAGTGAGCAAATGCAGTCGAAGAGTACCAATTCGGTGGGTGTTGAGACATGTCAAGATCCGCGAGAGGGCGCTGGCTAGCTGAAAGAAGGCATGGTGCATGCAAGGAAGAAGAGAAATGCACCATGAGCTCAACATTCGTGTCCAGAGCAGGGAAAAAAGAAGAAAAATGGCGGGGCGGGTTTACCTCGAGAGCACTGACTGACTCTCTGGCTACTAGACATACATTGATAAGTTAGAAAATATGCTCACCGTAGTCGTCGCCTGGCATGTCTGCCTGCTTTTGTTGAAATTTGTGGTGACGGGGGCAAGTAAACCTGTGGTTCGAACTCCGCTGACACCGACTGTCCAGGTCTCCGTCCCTCCTGCCCCCTGCCTTTCGCCTGCATACACCACATTACCGCCATGCCCACTGAACTTCCTTACGCTGCGGACGCCGAAGTATCACTTTCTTACGACGAATTAGAGGTTCGCTCTCTGTTGCGCTTGACCAGATGCAAACCTGACATCTCTCCGCCCTAGGTCCTCCGGATACAACACGAGAAGGAACTGGCACAGGCACATGTCACTGTGCAAACTAAATTTAACTATGCATGGGGGCTGGTGAAAAGCCCTATGCGTGAACACCAGGTGGAGGGGGTGCGTCTGCTGCAAGGTATGTGATCTAGTTAACTGCGGATCTGCCTATTGACCGTTGTGCTTGCCAGAGATTTACCGTGCAGAGCCCACTAGGCGCAGAGAGTGTCTTTACTATCTTGCACTCGGACACTATAAGATGGGTAACTTTGAAGAGGCCAAGCGCTTTAATGGTGCGTAGACCTTTCGTCTTACCTTTTACCTGCTGAATGTTTTTGTAGCGCTCCTTTTAGACAAAGAGCCCACAAATATGCAGGCTCAGTCTCTCGCATCATTAATTGACAAGGGTGTCGCTCGAGGTGCGCAGGACTCTGCTTAACCTATGGCTGAACTTAAATTACTTAACAGAGGGCTACATTGGCATGGCACTGGTGGGCGGAGCTGCAGCAGTAGGAACACTACTTCTTGCAGGGCTAGTACGGCGAGCACGCAGGTAGTCCGTATCTGCATCTCGCTGACTTGTTCCCTTCTTTTTTCTCCATGCCTGCCACTCGATTCTGAACGTTCTTGTCCACACAATGCAACTCAATTCACCACGGCTCCGTATATTATATCTTGCCCGCCTAATAGCCGGTAGTAACCACACGATTTCGATTCTCAATGTATCCATACGAAACGCCTCTTACGACCAAACATATCCTTACATGTCGGCATGAGTGTGTGCAAAAAGTCATGGTATAAGTTATGTGGTGTCTACTAGAGCCAATGCGTAAATATGAGGACAACAGAAATACAGTTAGTTGTTTTGCAAGCCTCCCCCTCCAACCTGACCTGATAAAACCGTCGAGCGAGACATAGTGTAAAATGTTCATAACTTCATAATGATAATGTCGTTCCAATCCATTGAGTATTCCAAGTCTAGGTATTCGTGAATGGCCCCGAGGGCCAGTGCTATGTCGGCAAAAATTCCGCTTTGGGAATAATAGTCAGTCGAGCAATCAAATATTATCAGTTATACATAATATTGTCACTCACCAGCTTGTGCGTTCATCTCTTCTGTCGTAAGCTAATAACAACGTCAGACTGTGAGGTGATTAAAGTTGTAGAAACATTTGCGCATACCTTGAATTTGTAGATACCCAGCACAATAAAACCTGCAAGGACTGCAAGTTCAAAAATTATCCAGAGCGTGGCCCATACTATATAAAGGTGTCAAGGACAGAGTTGCACGAGTAGGGCGGAAGACTTACAGTGGGGTCCCATACGAGGGTATAGTAGAGCAAACTGTGTTGCGTCTGAGTCATTTGTTTTGTTGAAAAAGCGGTCGTCCGCGACGTCCCCTTGAAATTAAGTTAGCAATGTGTCGTGGGAGGGCAAATTTCTACTTACATACGACAAACAGGGCGCTGATGGGTTACGTTAGTATGGTGCGGAGAAATCACCGCAGCAAGCCATGATGGGCGCACCTCATTACTCCAACAAATAGGCAGTACCACCGCAAGGGCTGGCTTGCTTGAAGTTTAGTAAACAAGAACAGAATGAATGAGGGTCACTCACGCGTGTTCTATGAACCAAAAACCGATGAGTAATGCCTCGTAGATTATTGTGAGCGCTATTGTCCTTTATAGCGTTCTCCTCCTTCAGCTTGTAACTGATAATGTGGTGGGAAGTCCTTACAGCTTATCCCGCACAAGCGCTAATGGCATAATCAATCCAATCCCTAGCACAAAGCTCATGATCTTTGCGACGAGGGTACTGTAGCCTGCAAGGACGAAGAGTCCGCCTAGGAGGGTTGACCCCAGGTATCCTGATGCAAGGATAAACGTGGGTCGTCCGCCTTCCACGATTGTAGCACCCCCAATGTGTGGGTCGATCGTGATACGTAATATTCGTCCCCCGGAGATCACAGCCTGCAAGGTATGCGTTACAAAAGAGAACGGATATGATCAACAGACCGAACTCACGGCGCAGATGTGGCAGAATTCATGCAGAGCAATAGTGAACAGTTTGAGGGGATTGATAATGTTCCGTACGACAGGGACATTCCAAAAGCCAAAAATGATAACGGCCATCGCAATGATCTGGGTATTGTGCAAATTAAATTAGCTGTCTTAAGTTTGTCAACAGACGGGATAGAATGTGACGCACAACATATATCACAACAACCTATTTGCCAATTGAAAGTTAGGAACGCTCTAGTGTCGATAGAAGCCACGCACCTGTTCGCTATCTGGCATAATTGGGCTAACGGCCGGTGTTGGAGTAGGGGAGGGAATAGGCGCTGCTATCGGAGGACCAGCCATTGGAGAGGGATATTGATGGAGTTGTCAGGGATAGACAGTATATGACCCCGAACCTGCACTGCTGTGGACCAACTGTGGAAGGCCGCCTCATGTTCGAATTCTAGTCTTCGATCAAATTCGCTTATGTTCACGTGACCGTCGACGCGTTTGTTTCAAATTACAAGTTCCAGCTCCGCTTGCTTCTCAAAGCAAAGCCTATTAAAGCAAGGCCGTGCAGTATCTAGGAAAATGTCCCAGGTAATAAGACTTCAAAGCCCATCACTATCCAAAACTCGAAATTCAACATGGTACGCGTCGCGCGCTCTTTCTCTGTGCCTGATTTCCGATATATTTTAGACCGGCAAAGGAAAAGCGTGAATATATGCGTATAATTCCGCCTGTGTCCGCACTAATAGCTTCTAGTGGTAAAGGAAAGACGTTTGGAGGCAAATTAGCCCCAGTTATAAAATCTCAAACGCGTTCGATGCGTGCGGGCCTACAATTTCCCGTCGCTCGCATTCATCGTATGCTCAAGAATGCGAACCTTGCGAAGCACATTGGTGCTGCAGCTCCAGGTGCACTCATATACACCATTTCTCTATTGATAGATACTTATCATTTAATAGTGTACCTGGCTGCAGTGCTCGAATATCTTGCAGCGGAACTCCTAGAGCTCGCTGGGAATGCCGCCCACGACAATAAAAAGGTTCGCATCATGCCTCGACACCTCCAGCTGGCAATCCGCAATGATGAAGAGTGAGCATTGTTTTTTTTGGCCTGCTCTCTGTTACACGGCTGACCTGACTGGCTGCTAGATTGGACAAGATGCTGGGGAACGTGATAATTTCTCAGGGTGGCGTAGGTAGGTTCTTAGCACTCTCAATATCTCCACTTTGTAAATCTCAATTTTATTTTCACAGTCCCTCAAATTGCTCCGGAACTCTTGCCAATGCCGAAGCGCCGTAAAGCAAAGCGCAGCTTGTCCTCTCAGCAATATTCCATCTAAAGCGCCTTCCCCAACATAAGGATCATTGGACAAAGGACCTACTCATATTCTGATTGTAAAATAGTAATAGTTAGATGTAGCGTACCGTATAGTTTTATCACAATCTGACTAGTACTTACTTCCAATTTGCTTGCAAGTAGACCACAAGAGCAAGAGACTCGAATCTATTTTTGGCCCCTCCCTCCGGCAAGCCCCGGGTGTGCCCTGGTGTGCCTTTTGCCCAAGTGTCTGCCCAAAGTATTGAGTAGGTCTTACATTGAGAAGGTGTTCAAATGCCATATACTTAGAGGTCCAGCTGTAATTAGTTGGCATTTACTTCGCCTAGAGAGATAGGCAACTTGGAAAGTGCTATAGTAGCCTCCCGAGATCAGGGAATATTGTTGCCACGTGCGCACACACGACTTGACCGCGAACCCAACCACCGACCGACAAGGGACACAGCCCGCCACCAGCCTGCTCTGACTTGTACTACCATCACCCTCCCACAATGGCGGTCCTATCCCTGCCATTGAGCTTCACAAACTCATTTTGGTCCCAGGATTATCGCAGAGGTCTTCAAGTCCTCTTCAACAAATTAGACCAAGTATGTTACTTTGGTGCCTCGCATATATATCTCTCAAACTGACGTCTCCTAGGGCGTTGCCGAAAATGCTGAAATTGTCGCGTTTATAAGGGTACATAGTTGTCTGCTTATCGTCTACGCGTTCCTGATGTTCACTGTACTCTGTCTAGGCTCGTGCCCTCGCAGAGGGCCACCTTGCCATAGCTCTCACAAATCCTGGATTGACTGGACCAGCTGGTGGGACCTTCGCTACAAAACCTATCCGTTGTATTTACTCAAACCCTACTAGGAACTGGTTTCGGTGCCGACGACGGCGCATCCCTCTTGATGGCCTTCCGGGGACTTCAAGCCGAGTCTGTTGCCCAAGGTCAAGCCCATAGGAGTATTGCCAAGGAGCTCGACACGTTAGTTGCAGACCCTTTCGATGAATGGGCCAAGGGCTATGCAGTTAGTCCCCCTATGTTTCCTACATCTTCCCATCTCACTGCGTCGTCTTGTAGGAGCGTATCAGGACTAACAAGGCCACTGTCATTGACAATTGGCTAAAGTCGTACGAACAGGGTCATAATGAGGTTGCGAAGCTCAAACAGCAGTATCTCGCAAAAACCAGGCGTGCCGACGAGGCTGAGGACGAGTAAGTTCCCTAGTTCCTTCTACACATCCACCATGAAGTGACCACCTTGCTCCCTAGTGCAAAATTTGCGCCTAATAACGGAGGAAACGTCCCAGACAAGTACACATCATCCCCACGACTACGCCCTGCTGATGGCCGTGCCCCACCTCCGCGCACCGCCAGTGTGTCCGAGCGCATCTCCCAACGACTAAAGGAAATTCAAAAGAGGAGCGCCGGCGCCCTCCAGGGCGCACTCCCTGACGATGATGAACAGGCATCTCCCAAGGTTGATAAGGGGAAAGGCAAGGCCGTGGATCAAGACCGCCCACTCACGCCACCACTCACAGCATCACCACCGCCGATGTCCCCATTGAGTTCATCGGCCCCCTTGCCCCCTGCACCAATGCTCGTGGCGGGACTGTCACTGACACCAGCTTCCGTGTCGGTGCTCTTGACCCGTGCTGCTGCTGAGCTCCCATTGCGGCCCGTGCGCTTCCCTCTCATTGGCGAGTATCAGGACTGCTTCAACGGGGAGGAGTTTGTTTCCTGGCTCAATGACAATGTCCCTGGCTTTGGTGGGAGCCTCGACGTTGCTGAGAACGCTGCTCGTGATCTGACTGAGAGGGAGGGACTATTGCGCCGTATCGGCGAGTTCGGTAACGAGTTTGAACACTCTGATGAGGCATTTTATCAGTTCCGACCAAAGGTAAAACATTTTAATACTTTTCCTCTATCGATACTAACAATGTACTGTTACTATAGGCATTCAGTCTGGACAACAAGCCCGTTCCGGAACAACAGAGTGGTGCCACGCGTGGAGTCAAAGCCGAAGCTGTTATCAAGCAGGCGGGAGGAAACTTTGTCAGCCTTGTCAGTAAAGTTCTGAACAACGCAAACAGCGGGGAGCCGGCATATGTGAAAGCCAGGAACGATGCAGATATCGCTGACAACGCGTACCGTCTCGCCGTGCGGAAGCTTGATAGGCAGCGACTTGCACTGGAGGAGCGCCTCGAGGAGACGTTGAAATTGCTCCAACGCTGGGAAACGGAACGGTTGCGTGCAATCAAGACTGGTATGTCGCCCCCTTCTCCCATTATCGTTATCATTCACCGTGTTTTTTTTTTCAAGTGCTCCTGCAATACCAAGGCACCCTCGCGAACCTCCCCAAGTCCCTCGAACCGTCTCTTGAGCGCCAGACAACTCTTGTCGCGTCATACCAGCCTGAAAACGACCTGAACGCTCTCATCGAGCGGTACCGCACCGGTCCATTCCGCCCTGACGCCCAGGTGTACGAGAGCGTTGCTCACAATGAGTCCGATGTTGTATTTGGCATCGACTTGAGGCGATGGGCGGAGGGTGGGTGGCATGCCCTCACGACGGGTGAGGAGAAAAAGGAGCTCGTCCCGCCTGTGCTTACTGCACTGCTGGAGGGTTTACAGGATGCGTACAAGAGGTTGCCCGATGATGCAGGCGAGTCATATTCCTGCCGTTGCAGAAAATTTCGACGTGCTAATAGATTCGTTTAGAACGCCGCAAGTCGTGGATTTACGAGGTTCCCTTGCCTGCAGTACATCATCTCCGCGAGACCCTCAACGTCCTACCCATCGACCAACCCATCCCAGCGGACGTTGTGTCTAGATATGACGCCCCTGTGATTGCAAGCGCCATCAAACTGTGGATCCTGGAGCTTGACCCTCCTCTGGCGCACTATGAGGGTTGGGACGACTTGCGTAAATTGTATCCTACAGTTGGGTCGTCGGCGGCTAAGGAGGCGGAGAAGTCGCATGAGGACCATATACAGAGCCTAAGCACAGCACTGCAGAGGTTGCCGAGGGCGCATTTGTATGTGCTCGACCTTGTGGTGAAACATCTGAGGACGTGAGTCTGATATTCCTTCTTCTGGCTCGAGATGGGATGCTAAAATGCAATCTCCAGATTGATCGAAAGCACGACTGTCAACGAGGGCAATGAGGTTTACATTACGAAGCTGGCGCTCTCTATTGGACGCAGTAAGTTGCATTGATGTGTAGTATACGCGGTATTTACTGACTGTCTACAGCAATCATTCGCCCCAAAGTTGAGACGGACATCTCTATTCAAGACCGTCATCCTACTCGTATGTCCCTTCCGTGTAGCTCTATGGCTTGTTGCTCATTCGTTCGGTGACTAGTCCTGTTCATGGATCTTGTCAACAATTATGATGCCATCCTTCCCCCAACAATTAGCCGCAAGAAGCGAGAGTCGGAACGCCCCGTTGTTGTTCGCAAGCGCACGGCACCAGTGGATATGCGTCTGAGCAGGAGTCGTATCTCCGTTGGCGCCGACACGAAGCAGCTCTTGGCTGCCCAGCAGATTGCGCAAAACCCGTCACTGATGAAGTCGCCCAAGTCCCCGGAACTGCCGCCTCTTCCTCTGTCGCTAGGCGCGTCTACACCCCCACCACCTCCACCTGTGTTTACCCCCGCCCCGGTAGTCGCAACAATCGTCCCTCCACCTCCGCCCCCCATTGTTGCGCCTTCACCACCAGCGACACTCGTACCGCCACCGCCTCCTCCACCGATCCAGGCACCCGTTCCCCCACCTCCTCCAGCTGTCTTCCCTCCGGTTGACCGACCCGCTTTCAAAGAGCCGCCGCCCGAATTTGATGACCAGCCTCCACGTCCTGCGTTCAAAGAACCCCCTCCCGAAGTCGACCTAGACACTCCACCCCCAACCCGTCCGACCTTTGTCGACCCGCCCCCGTCACCCCCACCTGCTCCAGCCCCAACTACTACCGTTATCCCACCCACACCGCAGAGACGCCCTACTGGCAGCACCGGCAGAGGATCGGCCAACGCAAGCCCGTCGCCGACGAAGTTTGGGTCGCGGAGCCCGTCGCCGCCTGAGGATGTCACACTCGGCTCTGGCCGCACCACGCTTTCTCGGACAGGCTCAGCGCAGAGCGGTGCTGGGGCGATGCGTGGACCTAGGGTCCAGCGTGGACCAAGGGCGGGGAATGTAGCAAACTTGGCGTCGAATTTCAGTAACCGGAATAGTGTGTCGGGGACGAGTCCTCCGCCTGGAGGTTCGCCCATCAAAGCTGTGAATAGGTTGAGTGGGAGTCCTGTGAGGCGGCCATCGAGTGTGCTTAGGAGTAGTGCTGGTCAGTCTGCGTCTTTCTCGAGGAGGACGATGGCGAGCGATGCGGAGGATGATGTGACTGAGAAGAAGTAGTTTAGTTTATGGACATGTTTACTTATCTATGATTACATTTTGGGAGCGGAAAGTGCCGAGATCAAAAAATATTGAGAGTGGGTGGAGGTTTAGAATTGTGCATGTCATGTCGACCATGACCGTGCAGAAACGGTTCGTGACTACAGCAGCCAAGCTCGCGTCAGTCTCCACGGCTCATTTGCCTCGATTTCCTCCCAGAGAGGCCATCTACAAGGAGACTGAAATCCCCAAGCCCCCTTTTGCACCGGAAGCATGGGCCGCTACTCAACCTCCTCCTCCTTCTGCCCTCTCCGCCTTTGCACATAGGATAGGCCTCTCTTCTGTACTTTCCACACCAGAGTCTGTCCTTCGCGTATGCACACACTCCTCTTTCCCGGCTCTCCAAATCCAGCTCGCACCTCACCAGCGCAAGGCAGAGTCCAACGCGCACCTCGCACCCCTCGGTAACGCCCTCCTCGGTCTATTTGCCTCCGAGTTCATCCACGCCGCATATCCACATCTACCCACCCGAGTCTTCAAGGCCGCAGTCAGCGCACACGTCGGCACACTCACATGCGCTGCAGTCGCCCAGGAAATGGGTGCAGCACCCCTTATTCGTTGGAATCGTACAGTAAGTTCTTTTGCGTCTCATCCTGAACCCTTATTTATTTTACCTAGGACGACGTGAACCACTCAGACGCCCTCGCATCCGTATCCCGCTCAATAACAGCACTCATATACGAGAAGCGCTCCCTCCTCTCTGCGCGGCAGTTCGCCCACTCCTACTTCCTTTCGCGCGACATCGATCTCCGTGGCATGATTAAATTCCGTTCTCCCAAAAAGGCCCTTTTAGAAATGGTCAAAAAGCTCGAACGCGAGTACCCAAAATCTCGGTACGCCTGTTTTCGCTGTCCTCGTCATCTCATTTTTCGCTCACGTGCCTCTCCCTCTTAGCCTCCTCAAAGAAACCGGTCGTTTCTCCAACGCACCAGTGTTCGTCGTCGGCATCTTCTCTGGTGCCGACAAGCTCGGTGAGGGCTTTGGGTCCTCTCTCGCCATGGCAGAGTTCCGCGCTGCAGAGGACGCGCTCCACCGCGTCTACCTTACGCGTGTCCCGAACCACCTCATGAACCTCCCAACATCGACATTCCCCAAGGGTCTGGGCAATGTGTTTGACCTTGAGGGCGAGGAGCTCCTGCATAACCCGGGAGAGATGGGCTTACCGGAGATAGAGTACGGACGGTCGGGGAAGAGTGCTGCCAACTATACGAGTTAGATGGTGTAATCAACATACAGTCTACTAATGCATCATACATTTCTAATGAACGGCGAGTGCGCTGAATTATTTTCAGGCGTTCATTTTCGCCATGGTATACGAACAAGTAGGGTATAAATCGTGCTCAAATCGTCATTATTGCTCTAGCCCTAGCCTCCGCCGTTCGATATGTTCCCTCTCCAATCGAGAGATTTTGTCTTCCACCTCGGTAATCGTGTCGTCCCATGCCACAAATAGCTCAGACAAAGTATCAACCTACGACGACTTTGTCAATAACAAACTCTTGCCGACACCCATACAACACATACCTGAATCGCATGCCTCTCCACAAGCGCTGCGGTCCTTCGTTCCAAGGAGGCCGCCAGCTCCGCGTCAGCGCGATGCTGGGCTAACAATTTATCGAGGCGCGGTTGGAGCTCCTCGTACGCTTCAACAACAATCAGAAAACCAATCAGAAAAGCGATATAGTGGGACGTACACCCAAGCTTGCCAGCGCCCGTCACGCCCTTGCTCTCCAATAGCTCGATCTCACGCATATCGCGTTCCGCCGCCCGGATATCCGGCTCCATTTCCGCTAGTAGCGCCTCCAGCTGCGCGGGAGACATCGAGCTGCCCTCTTCGGACGATGGGTCGAGACTAGGGAGTGAGAGCGCGAATGCCGGGGTGAGCAGGTGCGCGTGCTGGTCGTCTGTACCGTTACGATATAAGTTTCAGTCAAGAGATCACCAGTGAGGGAGACGCACATTGGGCAAGGAACCGCCTGAGCTCGTCGTTGGAAGCCACCACAACATTCAGGCGTCGCTGGAGGCCCTCCGCGGTGCGGCACAGTGTGTGCGTCGACGGTTGTGCCTCCTCTGTCGACTTGCGAGCGCCCACGCCGACTCCGACTAGCAGCGCCTCGAGCCAGCGTAATCGGAGGTCCAGCGCGAGCCGCGGGTCAATGGGTTTGCTGGGTACGATGGGTTCCTTGGGGAGAGAAGACGCGCTGGGCATTTGATTCTGATTCTGGGTGGGCGGGGATTGGGAAAGGCTGCGGGGGAAGACGGCGGCGATGGAGGAGGGCGGTGGGGAAGAAGGGGGCGGGGATGATGAAGGTGATGACTGGGCAGAGTTGGAGAGAATGCGGTGGCGCGCGACGTCCCCGAGGAACACGCTGCCTATACTCATTGTGGTGCAGTGAAGAGTTGAGGTCACAACACTACAAAAAAAATATCCCACTGATGACTAGATCTCTCTAGATCCGATTTATATGGCATTTAACCTACAAGGTGACTAGATAGGTTCAACATGACCTCTACACAGGGCTGAGCACACAGCTAGAGGTCGGCATACCATACATTGTTCCATCCCAATAGGAGTGCCACACATTCAAGGTGCACAGGCCAAAGTCCTGCAATGCCCATTTCACAGTACAATCTTCTTTATCACGGAACTTGGACCGACGCGAATCGTCGTGTTTCCAAAGTCCTGCAATGCCCATTTCACAGTACAATCTTCTTTATCACGGAACTTGGACCGACGCGAATCGTCGTGTTTCCAATGACGCTAGTTTTGTTCTACATAGTTTTGTTCGCTCAGCTCACAAAGGGTCAAGTCGTGAATTATGACCGGATGCAAATTGATGCCGAGTAACCGGATTAATGGACCACCCGTGGAGATTTCACATTCCAAACTTCCCTTTCCCCACACCATTCCGCATACCCCAGAAGTGAAGATGACAGGCAGACGTACGTTCTTAATCGGAGGCGGATGTACGGCGTTTATCAAGGTTAGGCTTTTGTATAGCATGACGGAGACCATATTCAAACACCTTCCCGAATTAGCCTAGAGGCAAGCGTACCACTGAAGATGTATGTATCGTGCGGAATATTCGTGGTAGTTCCTAAATTTCAACATCCTCTCCAGATGGGGTTGGAAGCTGCCACGAAAGCTCTCCTCGATGCAGGTACATCACAATATTTTGGACGCAGCCCATTGAATTACTGACGTTCTTCCCATGTCTTATCCAGGTATAACATACGATGCTATCGAAAATGCATATGTTGGTTATTGCTACGGAGATTCTACAAGCGGTCAGGTAACTTCTGTTTCACTCTCCCACTCTTCCCGCGTGAACACTCTTCCTCATGGCAGAGAGCTCTGTACAACCTCGGCTTGACCTCCATCCCCATCGTAAACGTCAACAACAACTGTTCCACAGGGTCCGCGGCACTGTTCCAGGCGAACAACACTGTAAAGTATGGCCAAGCGGAATGTTCTCTGGCTCTTGGATTCGAACGCATGAAGCCTGGCAGCCTTGGCACCAATTTCCCTGACCGTGAACCCCCCACATTCATCATCGGTGCTCGGAGTACTGAGCTCGAGCAAGAGCTCGGAGAGAATCATGGTCCTGGAGCGCCTCGTATGTTTAGCAACGGTGCTCAGGAATACTTTGCAAAGTACGGAGGCAACATCGAGCACCTTGCCAAAATAGGTAGGCCACTTTGCACTGAGGGTTTAGATTTCCCTTGTTAATCCTAAATTACAGCATCCAAGAATCATAAGCACTCCCTCAACAACCCATACTCGCAATTCCGTGATGGATGGAGCGTTGAGCAGGTCATGAACGCCCCGAAGATCACTAAGCAGTTGACCAAGTTCATGTGCAGCCCTACATCAGTCAGTCTTCAGTGTGTTTATTCGAATATTGATTAAAACTCAATGTTTCGCCAGGATGGAGCTGCGTGCTGCATCGTTGCTTCCGAGGACTTCGTACACAAGCACGGGCTTGAAAACCAAGCTATTGAGATCGTCGCTCAGGCACTGACAACCGACAGCCCCGTTACTTTCGAAGGCCGAAGTGCAATGGACGTCGTGGGTTACACCATGTCCAAAACCTGCGCAGACAAGGTATTCAAAGACGCAGGATTCGGTGAAGGTGAGGGAAGAGATCAAGTAGGAGTCGTTGAGCTCCACGATTGTTTTGCTGCAAACGAGGTATTCAAGTTGTCATTCGTTCTAAAATACACTGTAGCTCAGTTCAACCATCAGCTTATCACGTACCCGGCGCTCGGTCTCTGTGCTTTTGACGAAGCCCACAAACTTGTGGAGCGCGGGGATAACACTGTCAGCCCGCTTCAATTGTCACTACTCGGCTGGATTTCTTACCTGCTCATCCGTTTAGTATGGCGGTAAATATGTAGTAAATCCGAGCGGTGGATTGGAGGCAAAGGGGCACCCCCTTGGCGCTACTGGCCTTGGAATGCACTTTTATATCATGAGTATGTGTTTTTCCTTCTCTTATTGTGTGTCTTCAAATTGAGTCTCATCAAACAGTGCAATTGCGAGAGTGTGAGCTTTGATACAAGCGTAGGACTTCATGATGCTGATACTTCCCAGGGGCTGGACCCATGCAGGCGCCCGGCCTCTTTGATACCCCAGATAAACGTGGCAAGTTTGGTCTGGTCCACAACGTGGGACTCGGTGGCGCAGTGGTTGTCTCATTGCTCCGTCGCCCCGAGTTCTTCAAACCCGGAGGCGTCGATGGAAGGACAAGGTAAATCAATCACTGAATATCACCAACCGTTTCTTATATTCCCAGGTTGGGGTACAATCATGCTCACGAATGTCGCCCGGTTACGTTGAACGACGTCGACAAAGTGAAGTCTGTCAACTCGTCCAAGTATGTCCTCGACCGTGCCAGGCTTTAGGCGTTCGAGTTAGGAAATCTATATGTATAATGATATGTACAACGGTTATATCTTCCAAAATGGAATCAAAGGCCTTTGACCCGACAAATTTGTCTTGTATTTCTAACTAACAATCAGAAAGCATTGCACAGACAAGAATACACACAAGAAAGCACATAAATACATTAAGATAGATCGTCCTTAAACCCGGGACGCAGAACCAAGAGTTCCACTCATTTCCAGAGGTAATTGACTATATCCCTCAGCTCTCCTTCCACTCACAAGACCCCGCACGCCATCCAAGACCGTTCCGGCACTATCCATGAACATACCCGTCCATCCAGCACCGCTGTCAGCAGTAGCCAGATTGTCATCAGGCATAACACTGCTCTGTGGCCGTTGCCACCATTTGAGTGTCAAAGAGCTCGTCACAACGCTGACGCTGGAGAATGCCATCGCTGCGCCTGCAAGCATTGGGTGCATGTACAACCCGAACGGTAGGAAGAGGCCCATAGCGAGCGGTATGCCGAGGATGTTGTAGACGCACGCCCAAATGAGGTTGCGCTTGATCACCGAGAAAATCTTGCGTGAGAGGTGGAGGGCCGCAACGACGTCCAGCAGGTCAGAGCGCATGAGAACGACATCAGCCGCTTCTATTGCGACGGAGGTGCCGGAGGAGAGCGCAATTCCGACAGTTGACGCTACAAGTGCAGGGGAGTCATTGATCCCGTCGCCAACCTGCGGATGATATGAGTACGTGGAATATATGAAGAATGCAGAATACAGACCATTGCAACACCTGAACCGTGTTTCTCGATAAGCTCGGTTATCATCGCCGCTTTACCACCAGGGCTCATTTCAGCCCAAACTCCTTCAGGCCTGATACCGACCTGTTTCGCGATAGCGAGCGCTGTTGCTTTGCCATCTCCAGTCATCATGTTCACTTCTATACCCATCGCGAGAAGGGCCTGGATCGCATATTTACTAGATGGTTTAGGCGCGTCCGCCAGCGATATGCCGAGGATAGGAAGCGGGAGTGCGGAAGTCGCCCGTGGCAAGACCGAAACATATATGACTGTTCGTCCAACCCTGGTCTCTTGGAAATGGTAACTTGAAAGCGCATTGGGAAGATACGCGTCCTCAGACTGGGTGATAAAGCGTGCATTGCCCACGAGAACGGTATGCTTGCGTTCGGCACATGTAACGATCGCCTTGACACCTGCGCCGGTGACGCTCTCAAAGGTCTCCACATTCGTTGCTGGGCTTTCACTGCCGAGCAGATCCTTGCCATACACGGCGATGGCTTTAGCGAGGGGATGCTCCGACTTTGCTTCGATGGCGCTGACCATTGCCAACATCTCCCTGCGGCCAGTCATACCATCTGCGCATAAACCGTCTAACCCTGCATCGCCGGCGTACAGCTCGTCGTTATTAACTTCGGGATGACTATCCGACGAACTGGGAACCCAATGTACACCGACGACACTGAGCTTTCCAACAGTCACAGTCCCCGTTTTGTCCATGACGACTCTTTTGATAGATTTGCTCGCCTCCAGCGCGCGTCCACCTTTGATGAGGATGCCGTTTTTAGCGCCAATGCCTGTCCCGACCATGATCGCTGTGGGGGTCGCCAATCCTAGCGCACAAGGACAAGCTACGACGACGACGCTGATGCACATCTGGAGGCAGACCGCGAGCTTGCTAGCGCCATGCTTCAGGAACATCTTGGGCAAATTCTCTTCAGACACAATGCTCGTGATGACGACCCATCCGATGAATGTGATAGCTGCAAGTGAGACAACTGTGGGCACGAAATACCCAGCAACACGATCTGCGAACGCCTGTATAGGAGCCTTCGAGGTCTGGGCCTCCTCAACAAGCCGAACAATCTGTGACAATGCGGTATCCTTCCCTGCCCTTGTCACAATCATGTCGAATGTCCCCAGACAGTTGACTGTTCCTCCAATGACAGCATCTCCAACTTGCTTGAGCACAGGCACAGCTTCTCCGGTGATGGCACTCTCGTCGACGCTGGACGAGCCTCGGATAACAGTGCCGTCAGCGGGGATCTTGTCTCCAGGAACGAGCTTGACCGTATCGCCGACTTCGACGAGCTCAGTGGCGATCTTTTTTTCTTGGGTGCATGCCGGGGCATCGGTATAAATTGTCGCCATAGAAGGGGCCAAAGACATAAGGTCTGTAAGGGCAGCACTCGTTTTGCCCTTGGCTTTGTTCTCGAGGTATCGCCCAAGCGAGACAAACATGATCAGCATGGTGCTTGTCTCAAAGAAAAGGAAAGGGCGGTAATTGGGAGTGGTGTTGAATAAGGCAAATAGCATCATGGAAAGAGAATAGAAGTATGCGGCAGAAGTTCCCAGCATGACAAGTACGTCCATTGTTGCACTTCCATGCCTGAGAGACTTGTAGGCACTCCGATAAAACTTGGAACCGACCCAGAACTGGGCAGGAGTGGTGATTATGACTTGGAGGGTATCCCCAAGATAGATGGCGTTAAAAAATCTAAAACCAAGAAGGGTTTTGATGAACGGAATGCGTGGTCCTATCATAGAAATGAAGAAGACTGGTAGGGCGAAGGAGAAACTCCATAGGAAACGACTCCGCCATTCCAACACCTCTTTCGTACGAGTGAGGGATTGGAGCTGGGTAGCATCTTGTTGATCGGACAGCATGGCATCAAAGCCCATGTCCTCTATTCGCTCGACCATTTCACGGGGCCCAATGAGAACACGGTCGAAGTCAATGGTGCATGTTTCTGTGGCGAGGGAGATAGCAACAGAGGTAATTCCAGGAACGGATGTCAGACCGGACTCTATGGTGGATGTACACGACGAGCAAGTCATGCCATATATCCGAAGTGTAACGGTGTCGGCGCGAACGGGAGGGATAAAGGTTGCATCGAAACCAATGTCAGATATTTCCTATGTAGAGTATCAGACAAATTGATTTGGCTGTGGAAGGCTCGACATACATTGACTAACTTGTCCACTGTCCAATGAGCAGGGTCGTATTCAACGACGCCACGCTCAGCGAGGAGAGCGACCTTCACAGTATGAATACCCTTCTGTTCTCGTAGCACTCCCTCAATCGCCTACAGAACTAGTCAGCTCAATATGCAAGCCACTAGAGGTGTGATTGCATGCCTCGACACATGACCCACAAGTCATTCCTTCGATCCGCAGTTCACACTTCTCCACCAGAGGCTCATCAAGAGCACCTTCCTTGGAAGAAAGCAGGGGATCCATCAGTAGTTGTTTTGACGAGCCTTGAGATGATGAGTGGGATAAAGAGACGGGGCCAGCCCACAGATTGCTGGGGAGTCCAGACATGCGTGCGAGATTGAGAGAAGTCTGTGGGAAAAGGATAGGATTAGAAAAGAAAGAAAAGTCCTCCGGTGAGTCTAGAATTATATGCGTAAGATGGAGGTCCCACAATGGGGGTTCCTTGTCGCTGTCAGAGCAGGGAGCAAGGAGGCTGTAAGTTATAGTAGTGATCTATCTACTTACAAATTGTCCAATTAATTATCTAAGCCGTCACACGATCGCTCGGGTCCCAGATGGAACCGAACCTTGGCCGAATCTAATTTTACAATATGTGCTGTCTGTCAAAGTTTTGTCACTTGAACTTGTTGGCACTTGGCTATGATTGACTTCCCCGTCGAGCTGGTCCAAGAGATCGTTGCCGCTCTATCCACCCCAGAAAATCCCCTTCAGTTTGGCCACAAGGACGATGTCAGAGACGCACTTCTACAGCTCTCACTCACATCCCACGTTTTACGTGATATCGCGACGCCCATTCTTTATTCCACCATTATCATTTCTTCACCGCGTGAACTTCACGCGTTTCTCTCGGCCTCCCCCGTTCTTCGCAGCTTTACCACGTCCCTTTGGCTTAGAAATTTCTCCAAACAGTTCTACGTAGCCGCTGAGCTAATTCGCCTCCTTGGGGACACGTTGCGTCGTCTCGCGCTTGACATCCCAGGCAATGAGCTGGATGCATCCCCTTCAGTCCGCGAGGCATTGAGATCTTGCACTCATCTTGTGGACTTTGTGCATTCAGGTTATTCACCAATGCGAGTCTCACAGCCACGTCCTTTCTGGCCCGATTGGATGGGTCTCCGTCGTCTCACACTGGACGGTCCTTTAGTTGATGACAAGTTCATCTCCTACATTAAACACTTACCCCACCTTACACACCTTGCGTTAATCGAGCCCGGGTGGCGGTACAGTGCGGACGGTACAGAGGTCGCCGTCTTCCTGCGCTTGGTGAAGGCCGGCAAAAATTTACAGCAACTTCTGTTAATATACTGTCGACCCGAACAACTCCATCTTAATTCTCTCAAGCGTTTAAAATCCGGCATGGCCTTCGAGCCATTGCGGAGGAGCCCGCGTATCTTCTATATCATTATGGAAGAACCTATTAAAGGCATGGCCTGCATTAGGCGCCAAGTCGGTGATGGAACGCTCTGGGATTTGCGTTCTCGTAAGCTACTTGGATCTCCGGTACGTAAAACGATTATGGTTATGATCTTTCAACTAAAGCGTATCTGCGCCACTTCAGATTGGTAAACGCGGTTTGGATCAGCTGGATATAATTTGTAGGGCGCAGGCTCTCAAGCCGGATCTTTTTCTCCATGAAGCATCACCATATGATGTGATACAGATCCAGTGACTCCTCTGCATCACAGACGGACCATTTAAACTGTATACAAATCCGCCAATGCAATCTTCAGGCATTTCTTCCCCAGGCCCCGTGGCGCGATGTTCGGGTGGACCGGCATTTTCGACGCGCTCGGCACTCTATCCACGGTGACTGCGTTAGGATGGCTTATATGACATCATGAATCATAGCACACACTTCTTCTAGGAGACAAATGTTTCCCTTAATTCTTTCGCACGGGTTTATGAAGGACGGATAGATAATGTATCTAAAGACGGGATAATATATGGAATACTCTACTTGGACAGACGTCGGTTTCTCCTGTCTCGCCAGACACGTCATGGGATACGGGAAATCGGCCTTGAGCCTTGTCGTCAAGGAGAATCACAGTCACTATGGCCTGGTGACTTGAAGGTTTTATCTCGGAGGGTAACTGGGGCTTGGCATGACTTTACAAAAGTCCAGAGTTTTATCCATCGCGCTGACTAGTAACTATCTTATGGACTGCCAGTAATGGTCCAATGAGCTCTGAAAGAATAGTTTCCCTCAACAGAGAATGTTAATGCGTGAACAGTTCAACAAGATTCCTCTTTGTCGCGCCACATCCTTCACCCTCTGAGCAGTATTATGGTCCCAGCCTATTGCATCTTTCCAAATAAGAGACACCGTCTTCCAACCAAACACGCTCGTCAAGCTCGACTCCAGCTGTCCCAAAGGAAGCGTTTCGACATGCTTGCCGCTTTTGAGGAACACAGTCAGGGTTCCCCTTGTCCAATGAGGTTTACTCGTGAGTGTGAGGGCACTGATGCAGGCGGCGTCTACTGTCAGCACTTCCAAGTACCAAATGTATCTTACAACCGTGTCGAGCGCTAGCTCTTCGGTGGGGGATGAACGGGGCATACGACATGAGAAGATGTGGATTCGGCGAAGAGTGTGCGCTGCCGCCTGTAGGAAGAGACGGAAATGAGCATTGGTAAAACCATCCACCCCATTGAGGTGGAGATTCCTAAGGGCACACTGCGTTGGGGATACGAAGCGTAATAGTTGGATTCCCTTGATGGTACCGTTCCGCAAACAAAGGTCCATCACGCTACACCCAAGGCTTGCTAAAGCAGAATGGGCATTAGAACTTCCCCGTGTCCTGATTAAACACTTAGCAAAATAAACAAGTGAAGAAAACTGAAAGGTAAACCCACTCGACATCCTCAGCCCAATCATGTATCTCCAAACTTCTGAGGTGTTTCCAGTTAGATATGATAGTTTGGACCTGAGCCATACTCAGCCCATCCAACTCAAGCACCTCGGACTTGTGGACGTGGCGAAATTTGCGAACCTGCCGTAGCCTGGAGAGGCCATGCACAAGTTCGTCTACCATAATTCCAGGCACTACGGCCAAGTCCACGTCCCTTACCAAAGTCGCACATTCCAAAATCTTCAGAAACGAACGCCATCCATCCATTCCAAACTCGGGACGAATCACTGGTGCACCTGGGTGAGAATCTAGTCTATAATTTTTGTAATCCAAAGTACGCATCAGGGTCCCGAATGCAGGGTTCCTTTCAAGAGCGCGCGCACAAACATGGATATTGGTTTGGACATCGTCAGGAGAACCGTCGAACCGTTCAAAGTAGAGACCCAGCACATGGTGCCAGGATTTTGCGACAAGTCCATAGTTTAACAGTGCTCCGCGCCAGCCACGGGGTTTATGTCCGATGGCAAAATCGACGATGCGCCGTATGATAGCGGGCTGGAGACCAAATTTGGATTGTCGGCGGTTGGTTGTGGGTAGAATGCGAAAGGAATAGGCAGGAATTCCACAAGCGGAGGATGAGTTGAGTAATTCGGGGGGAACTGGATGGAAACGTTCGTCGCTCTCGAGGAACATGACCAGTGAAGGATTTTCTGGAAGGATCTTTTCAAAGTGGTCAAATACCACGGAATTGAGCAGTAATGCACCATGATGTTGAGAATAGGGTGCAAACACAAGTCCTGCGCCCTCTGCGGCGTCATCGCTCTCCGGAATATTGTCCACTTCCAAAAAGCAGGTACATGTTGGAAGCTCAGTTGATGACGAATTCAAAGCCTGATCAATGTTTCCGCCAAAGGTGCGGCGCTTATATTGCGATCGGAGATGTCCGCGATATGACATTGCAGGTGAGAGGAGGAGTGAGTGGCGTATATGTCGTCGAGAATCTTTCGATTCAGTAAATCTCTAGTTAAGTGTCAATATTCGATACGAGATGTTTATGCGACAGATAGAGGTTGAAATCGGCTCACAAGACGTTTACTGAGATCGGGGTTTTTGCATACGATAAGCAATCGAATGGCAGAAAACTCATAACGAGCAGTGTCATCTAGAACAACGGAGAGGCTGCACCCATTGCATTGGAAAGATGTACACTGCGAAGGGCCTTCATAGTGCGTGTAGCTGAGCCAGTGAGTATGCTCTTTCATGATGTGGGGGGTCGTTTTCAAGTTCTGGTTTTAGGAGGGAGTCGGACGCGATGTATGATCAGTTCAACGTTGATATTGTATGTGACACAGCTTCGCGCTCCCTTGCAACTGGGACCCATCAACTGTCGTCTAGGCTGTGTGTGGCCGTTCAAGG